>WTSP01025744.1:52986-75722 GCA_025331215.1 Actenoides lindsayi
CTGTACACTTTAGTTTCATTTAAAAAACTTTTTTTTCTCTTTATTTATTTATTTCTATATAAAAATAGTTGTTTCAGGTTACCAGGTCTTGAACTTTTAAAAAATGTGATTTATTTTAGTGTGATCCAAGATCCAGTAGTGATAATTGGATCACAAAAAGGAAAGGATAAAAATAACATACAATCTGGAGGGATGTACTGAATTCTGGTCTCAAAATGAAAATATGAACACAAATATTCTGTTTGCCCTTTCCTTGTTCAGGTATACTATCCTCCATTTTTTTTTAGTTAAACATGCCTAGCCACAGGATAAACTAGTGTGCCAGTCAGTGAAAAGCAAGATTCTAGTAGATTTTTATGCTATCAGAATAGAAAAACATAGTTCCATAACATTTTTAATAGTTTATTGGTCAGGAATTAGTGGTAAATAATAGCTTATACCTACATAAACATCTTCATAACAGATATGTATTCTCCAGTTTTATGCACTGGAAGCACTATGCATTGGTGTGAAGTTAATCTATGGCCATTTGGCTTACTCCTGGAAAAGTCCATAGGATCTGTGTGTTATGTTTGTGTCTGGCAGGGTTTTGGTGGCTGGGGAGTGGATTACTTGGATGGGTCCCTTAATAAGTTTTGAGAAGTTCCCCCAACTCCAAATCAGACCCTCCTCTGGCCAAGGCCAAGCCAATCAGAGCCTCTGTGATAATGTATTTAAGAAGGAAAGACCTATTGGGCAGATTCTTTTAGGGTTCTTTTGTTTGGGAAAGAAGTGGGACAGGAGAAAGAGAACCATGTGGACACCCAGGTCAGTGAGGAAGGAGTGGAGAGGAACGTTGGTGTAGCCATTGCCCTTCAGCCCATGGTGAGGTGGCACGTTGAGTCCTTGCAGCCCTTAGACATAACAGTGGAGAAGAATCTCATCTGTAGCCTGTGAAAGAAGATCCCATGATGGAGCAAGGGACTGCTCCCAAAGAAGTCCATGACTCTGAGGGAAGTCTGTGCTGGAGTGATCTGTTGCTGGGAGGACTACAGCCCATGGAAGGGACCCATGCTGATGGGAGAAGTTTGTGAAAGACTGTCTGCTGTGCGAAGGATACCATGTTGCTACAGTGGAGGACTATGAGTTTTTCCCCCAGGGAGGAAGGAGTTGCAGAAACAGCATGGAATGGACTAGGACTGACTGCAACATCCATTCACTTCTCCCTGCACTGCTTGGGGAGGAGGAAGTAGCAGAGCTGAGCTCAGGAATAAGGGAGAAGTGGTCGGAAGTTGTATGTAAGATTGGATTGTATTTATCTGTCTTACCATGATTCAGTTGGTGAGTTGGAGGTGATTTTGTTTAAGCAAAATTGATTTTGTTTCCCCAAGTCAAGTCTGTCTTTTTCTCTTGACCATAACTGGTGAGTGAGCTCTCCCTGTTCTTTGTCTCAACCCTTTAATCATTTGCTTTATTTTCTCCTCATCATCCTACTGACAGGTTAAACAGCTTTGAAATCCACAGTAATATGTAATATTCTTCTAATTGCCTTAAAACCTGAGCTAAATGTTTTAAGTTTTCCTCTCTGGAAATATTAGGCATCAGCACACAATTCTTGTATTCTATATTATGTGTATCTCTGTGAAAAGCTCCTGTGAATAAAGTCCTGAGCAGGTACACTGATCATTTCAGGCTGTCTTCACGCTATTATTCATACAGTGCTCATGGGGGAGTCAATCCCTGGAGCCTGACTTACATAAATAAAGTTATCAAACTCGCTATTGACCTTGTTCAACCTTTTCAATAATTCGTACTTCAAACATTGCCTTCTTATAGAGTGCTGATGCTTTTTTATGCAGTAGTCTCTGGAGTTTTCTTTGTCTTTAAAACTTTATTTTTTTCCTTAGTATCCTCTCTTAATGTCAAAATTCAAAAGCTGTTTGCTCCCAAAGTATTATGGACAGAGATGCCTGAGTAGATTTACATTGCTAAATAAAACAATAGTGAGTTTAAGTACAGGATCCCAGATCATCCCTATTCCTCAATTGGTATGTATCTTCTTAGCTCTATTTTCAGCCATCCTACACATTTCCTTCAAGAAAGTCTTGTTGCCAAAAGCCCATACAGATAGGAGTGTAACAAATTTGTCTCCTTACATTCTACATAATCCTTCACCACTATCCCTGTAGCCCTTGCAGTCTTGAAAACTGCAACAAGCCCTCAAGCAATGCATTGGAGAGTAAAACACAAAGCTGTGTTTTCACATTTTAGAAACATTGCTTCAGTATAACGCTTGTATTTCTGAACCTTTGGGTTTCAATAAGAAAATGTTCCTATCTGAGGCATTTCAAAGGCAGCCCTGAGGAAAATGAGGGTTACTATTATGCCTTTTAGACATACTTCTCAGACAGTAGGAATGCAAGCTGTTCTGTGCCATTTGGGCAGGAGCCTTTGACAACAAATGGTAGCTCTTACTCATTTCTTATTGTGCTGGTGTATAAAACAGCTGAGAAAGACCCCAGGAAATTTTTCAGGATGTCTGCTGAAGTCAAAATGTGCTTACGATGGTGTGATGTGCATTACCAGTGACCTTTAAGAAAGTCTTGCAGTTATAATCTAACAGATGAAAAAAGAAGTAGGAGGAAAGAAAGTATTTTATGCAAAATTTAGTGAAATTTCCTGCAACATTGCCTCTCTGAAGTATTATAGAATCATGACAAAGTAGTGTAGTCCTTGCAACCTCTTCCTGTTTTTCACTGGAAGCAGTGTTGATTAATCACCATTAGGATACCACTACATATATTTACTTCATCTAGCACTGTAGGAACCAGAGAAAAAACTCATTGTACAGTTCGTTTTTTGAGATTTCAAGCCATATGGGATCTTTGAATTTTTTACAGGCCTGAAAATTGAGCAATATCGGAAGATGTATACCTTGTCCTCTGTCAAACAATACAGCAAGGATTATTTATGTACATTTGTATGGTGTTTACACAGCTGGGTTTTGGAAATGGGGAGCTGCAGGGTGGTCAATGTGAGGAGAGGCCAGGGCTGCCCCATGCCAGATGCAACCGATTCCAGCCAGCTCCAATGGACCCCACCACAGGGCACAGCTGAGCCCCTTAGACAAAGGGAAACCTCTGTCATAACATATTTAGGAAAGGGCAAAACAGTGCCTGAGAGTGAGGAGTTCCACACTACAGCCAGTGGAAGACCTCATGCCACAGCAGGAAGGTATTTCCTGAAGGAAACTGCAGCCTGTGGAGAGCTCACACTGGAACAGACATCCTGAAGGACTCTGGCCTATGGAAGAACCTATTCTGGAGACAGGAAAAAGTGTAAGAAGGAAGGAGCAGTGGAAATGAACTGTTACAGATGAGCCATAAATGTTCTACAGACATGTTTTATATCAGAAATTTAATATAATAGGAAGAAAAATAAACAAACAAGTGAGAACCCCTAACAAATGTTTCTTATCCTCCAAGGACTAGACTACAATTGAGGTGAACAGTCCAAAACTGAGTGTGTTTCATACTTACTTTATTTTGGATATTGCCTCACATTGTGAAGCCTTTGACTACTATTGAAATCAAACATCCTGGAATGCCACAAGCTGCGTACTTCGATACTCAAGTTTTGACACATTGCAATCAGGTTCTCAGTAGCCTTTCTACTTCATCCTTTCTTTGTACATTTATATTTCCTGTCCTTATGAACTGGGCTATTTTTCTCAATAATAAAATTTGTGGGCTTATATATATACTTTATTATAGAAGGAATTTGAATATAAGTAAAAAATGCTATTGATGTCTCCGTAACTGTTGTAGTAAACAGTCAAAAGAAAGCTTTAAACCTCCAGTGCTCCTTAACATGCTTTTAAAACTCATAGTTATGAATAATGAGTACTGAAGTTTTACTTTTATTCTTCCACATTGAACTTTTCTCTGGTGCAACAGGTAATCACAGTACACATCACAGAAAGCATAACTCAATATCAAATCACTTTGTTAATTTAATTTAATCTTCAACCTTCTGAAGAACTACCTTGGCTGATGTATATAATCTTTAGTTTAGTTACGCAAAATGTCTCTGCCATTTTTTTTTTTTTTCTATCATCAAAATTATGAAGAGATTTTGTCCTGTAGAAAATGGTCTTATTCATATTATTCCACTCTGGCAAAAGAAAGCATAAAAAAAGAAGTATCAAATCCCTCCAAAACTCAAACCTGTTTTGACTTCTTTGTATGCCCCACCACAGTATGTTTAACTAAATTCTAAAAATAAGAAATCTAACTTGATTCCTGCTCTTCTTGAAAGCAGTTGCAAAAGTGCCATCTACTTTACCAAACTATTAGTTCTATTAAACAGTTATCCTAAATATGTATAGCTCATGAAGCTCATTTTCTAGCAAAAAAACACCTCAGTGTTATTTCTTTAAGTCTAAACTATAGCTCTCAACAAAATATCTTCTAAAATAGTAGTTGCAGAATATTTGTAATATCTGAATTTATGTTCTGCACTTCAATCTCATGTAATTGTGTACTTATATTTGGAGATAACTAGAAATATTTTATAGACAATCTTTTTTACTCTGAAATTATATGGCAACTACAGATGTATAATAGATTAGGAAATTGTATTTAAATTTAAGTGGCATTTATTCTGAGACATATGTCTAGTTCTTCTCAGATAAAAAATCACATCTTGTATATGCACAGAAAAACATTTTATAGGAATATAGCAAATGTAGTTATCAAAGGAGTTAAGGACACATAGTGATGTATGAAAAATATTTTGCAGTGAGAAAAGCGATCATTTTGCACATTCAGAAGTAAAACTGATTTTAATAACAGCATCAGAACAAGAATAGGGTTTAAAAGATTAAGAAAAATTAAGATCCGAAGTGTTAATCTCAACATTTTCTTCACAAGCCTAGCTAATGTATTTAATTACAGCGTCATTCTTTCTGCCACTCTCTGCCACATGCACACATGTACACATACATACACATTTATCCAACATAAGCAGCAGTGGTCTAGAGCTCAATTTAATGACTCCCATCTAAACATTTATTATTAGTTATAGTATTCTAGGACTTTCTCAGACATATGGCCTTTACTTCAGAAGGTAAAAGTCTCACACAGGTCCTTTTGTCTGATCTTTTAGTCGTCTTCACTGACATTTGCTCACCTGAAATGGCAGTAGGCTTTCTTCAAGCAAGCTGAATGCAGTCTTTATTCAACACAGGCAGCTTTTCATTTTACTCTAGAGAAGACATGTATTTTCAGACAGCAGTGGAATGGTCAACAGTAGACTTCTCTGGACTCATTATACTGACCTGATGGCCTTTGATTAAAATAGGATGCTAAACTAGGGTGTAACCTGGGACAGACATTAAGCTACCTCTGTCACTGACATCTAGAATTAGAAACCTGAATATGAACCTTAATCCTAACAGGTATATTGTTGAGATAAATGGTTACCAGGTGTTTCAAAATTAATCTTATAGACACCCTCCACTGCAAGAAAAGCACAATCTAAACATATTTTAATAAAATATTTCAAAACTAATTAAAGCACAATTATTGGGAAATAGAGTAAGGTCTAAAAGAGGCATAGAGTAGTTAAGGAAAAAAAAATAATCTTGTTTTGAGACTGTAATATATTCACTGACTTCATTTCTAATGAGAAACATGGGATGGATACATGGTGTTGGAGGTCTATGCAAGAAGTTAGAAGGTATCAAGAAAAGAGATTTAGATTTAGATACAATGGAACTTTAGATAAAATGAAACAGAAATTTAACAAGAGCAAGTGATGAATTCTCCACCTGCGGAAGGGCAATCTTGGTTATACATACAAATGGGAGTATTAGAGGCTGGAGATTTGGGGCACTAGTTTCATGGCAAACATAACTAGCTAGTCAAGGGATGTGAGTGTCCCACTCTGCTCTGCACTGGTGCAGCCCCATCTTGCATACTATGTGCAGTTTTGGGTGCCTTAGTATAAAGACATCAAACTATTGAAGCATGTCCAGAGGAGAATGACCAAGATAGTGAAATGTCTCAAGGGTGAGACTTATGAGGAATGGCTGATGTAGTTTGGTTTATTCATCTTGGAGCAGAGAAGGCTGATGATGGGTGCCCTCATCACAGTCTACAAGTTCCTCAAGGGAGGCAGAGGAGATGTAGGTATGATAGGAAACAAGGAAATGGAATGAAGCTGCATCAGAGGAAGTTCAGGTTGGACACTAGGAAAAGGTTCTTCACCGAAAGGGTGGTAAATCACTAGAACAGGCTGTCCCAGGAAGAGGTCATGACACCAAGCCTGTCAGAGTTCAAGGAGCATCTGGCCCACGCTCTTAGTCATATGGTTTAGTTTTAGGTAGACCTGCGAGGAACAGGGACTTGGACTCAATGATCTTTATGGATACCTTCCAACTTGAGATAGTCTATAATTCTGTGAAACTCGGTGTCAATGCCTGCACAATCACAACTGTCTGGTTTCCTCACTTAGGCATTGTAGAATGTATCAAAGGTAAAGCCCAGTCTGAGAGTTTATTCTCTTCCATTTTATTTGAGGGAGTATAAATATATTACATATATGATTTCCTTATTCAGTTCTTCACTCTGTTGGATCAAACACTGGCTGAAAGTCCATGTCCAGAAAGTGGTATTGAATGGAGATAAATCCACTTGGTGGCACCACATAAGTAGTGTTCCCCAGGGCTCAGTGCTGGGGCCAGTCCTGTTTAATATCTTTATCAATGACCTTGATAAGGAGATTGAGAGCACACTCAGTGAGTTTATAATTGACACCAAGTTAGGCAGGAGTGTTGATCTGCTTGAGAGAAGGAAGGCTCTGTAGAGGGATCTGGACAGCTTGGATGGATGAGCTGAGGCCAATCATCTGGTCTTCAACAGGGCCAAGTGCTGAGTCCTGCAGTTGGGCCACAACAACCTCAGTCAACACTATAGGCTTGGGGACGAGTGGCTGGAAAGCTGCTTGGCAGAAAGGGACCTAGGGGTGTTGATTGACAGCCTATTGAACATGAGCCAGCAGTGTGCCCAGGTGGACAAGAAGTCCAACAGCATCCTAGCCTGCATCAGGAATAGTGTGGCCATCAGGGCTAGAGAAGTGATTGTCCCACTGTACTCAGCACAAGTGAGGCTGCACCTTAAGTATCATGTTGAGTTTTGGGCACTGCAGTATAAGAAGGACATTGAGGTGCTAAAGCTGGTTCAGAGAAGGGCAACGAAGCTGGTGAAGGGTATTGAGAATAAGTCCTATGAGGAGTGGCTGAGGGAGCTGGGGTTGTTTAGCCTGGAGGAAAGGAGGCTGAGGGAAGATCTTATCACTCTCTACAACCACCTGAAAGGAGGTTGTTGACAGGTGCATGTCAGTCTCTTCTAACTAGTCCCAACTGATAGAACAAGAGGAAATGGTATCAAGTTTCACCAGGGGAGGTTTAGGTTTGACATCAGGAAAAACTTCTATACCAAAAGGGTTATCAAACATTGGAACAGGCTGCCCAAGGAAGTGATTGAATTTGGACAAGGCGCAACGGGTGTAAGCTGGAGCATAAGAGGTTCCACAGAAACATAAGGAAAAACCTTTTTCACTGTGAGCGTCACAGAGCTCTGGAACAGGCTGCCCAGAGGGGGTGTGGAGTCTCCTTCTCTGGAGATACTTAAAACCCTCCTAGACACATTCCTATGTGACCTGCTCTAGGTGGTCCTGCTCTGGCAGGGTGTTTGGACTAGATGGTCTTTCAAGGTCCCTTCCAACTCTTAACATTCTGTGATTCTGTGATACCATCCCTAAATGTATTTAAAAGGCATCTAGAGATGGTGCTTAAGGATATGGTGTATTAGCAGTCCTGGTAGAGATAGATAATGGTTGGACTTGAGGATCTTAAATGTCTTTTCCAACCATAGCAATTATGTGATTTTGTGATTCTTGAAAAAAAGTCCTTTGTTTGTTATTAAGCATTATGAACTCCATAAATATATAACAGCAACTGTTAAAGGTAAAAATGACAATAAAAAACACCATTTATACTACATTGCCTAGTGCAGGTTTTGTAGCTGAAATAAGAAACTCAGTTACTTAAGCTTGGAACTGTAACAAACAGATTACTGTATTTACTGCTTGAAGGCTATACTCCAGCTACATTAACACTTTCTCCAAAATTCTTTTTCTCCATTAAACTGATATAGAAAAATTCTTATTTACATATGTGTATATATGTGTACATACTTTTCCTTTTAACTCTTCTATTGTCATTCCATTGCTCATTCTTGCCTGTTTTTTATGGCCCACAGAGCTTGCACAAACTACTTTTAGGAATTAACAAACATTTTTTTGTATGTTTTCATTGGATTGAATTTTCTGTCTGCTTCATAGCATATCAAAAGTAGTGATGCCAACACATTTTATGAGTACTCCATGCATGGCACAGAAGTGGGAACAGTTGGTGAAAGACAAGAAATGCCAAAAAAATAAGCAAATGTTGACTGAAGATTTTGTATCCTGAAACCACAGTCTTATCTGATTGTGGGAACAGTCTCTAATCTCTCAGAGCAAAAAATGAGCCAGATCACTTTAAACAATTGAAAAAAAACCAGTCTGATAGCTTTTTTTGACTGAAAGGAGTTATGGAATTATATGAATGATTCAGCTCTCATGTGTGAGTCATGGAGGGAGAAGACAGTGTTGAAATTTCCAGTAAAATGTCTTAGAAAAAGAAAGATGAAGGCAAGTGAGGGACAAGAAAAAAGCTTTAGGCATATCTGAACATGAAGGTTAGAAAGAAAAAATACATAATTGACAAAATATATATATGCGTATACAAGAGAAATTTTTATCATTGCTGCCATTGTTTTTTAATTATTTTAACAATCTTAGTACTCTACGTGCACCTGTAGTATAAAAAATCCCATAATATTCTAATGAATGTTAGAAGAGCTACAGTTATCTTTCATGTATGATGTGTATAAAATCAGTTTATCACCAAGACTCTCAGGAATTATTTCAAATTCTTAATATTATTTCATATTAAAGATTGATGTTATATCACAGTCCATGTTTCTGAAATTCAGGCAGATTGAGAGTTTTCACCTAGATGCATTATTATCTGGAACAAATAGAAATCCATATGTACAATATCCTTAGTTCTTGATGCAGTTCATTCACTTCTGAAAAGTATAATGTGATGCAGGGTTAATGTTTCTGAAGCTTAGAAAAGCTTATGAGATCATAATTGTTCTGTCAGAAACAATACATTCTTAGGTGTAAAAGCCAGGGAATAGGTTATTTTTTATTCCCCAAAGGATATGCATATCAGTGTCAAATGTATTTCATCTCTCTCCCCCTTTTTTTTTTTTTAATTGAATGCAACAAAGTACAGAAGATTAGAGTTTGCATAAATTATATTGTAATTTATTATATTAATAATTCCACTCTTCCAAGTTCCTATTCTAAATGTTCTTCTTCCTTATATCTTTATGAAGATGATGTATTTTTTGCAGACCTTCATACTGCATGCTATATTAATGCTGACACCTTTGATGAAGTTAGGTAATAAATACTACCTTGTGATTTCAGTATCTCAAGTTGTAGATCCTTAACAGGATTCTTTATTCCAGAGAAAATTATTCTCTTAAAAGTCTCCTCTAGAAGTAAAAAGGACTGTGGCTAAATGTAGTCAAAACTCTAAAGCAGATACCCAAGGACTAGTGAAAATTGATATTCAAAGACAAGTGATCTTTAGAAGTTGAAAAAATTATGGAAATTTCAAAAGTGTTTCTTTTATAAGCACTTGTGATTCTTTGAGCCAATTGTAAAGGCTAAAAGCAAAATACAGACAAGTAATTGATTATTACATTCCACTAAATACTATGAAAATTGTGACCTATGTATTTTATATGCAGATGACTGTAACATTTACCCACATTTTATGAATTTCAAGATTATGAACCAACTTGCAAAGATTCATGTAAATAAAAGTACTATTTGTGGCATGTGTTAAACATATTATTTGTGTTATATATATTTAAATGTTATTTGTGCTGTCTGTTAGAGGAACAGCACAGCAAGGCATAAGCAATCCAGGAGGTTCCTGGACTGTGTTGGTCATGACTTTCTCCTCCAAGTGACAGAGGAGCCAATGAGAAGAGGTGTTCTACTGGACCTCATACTCAGCAACATGGAGGTACTCACTGGGGATGTGAAGCTCAGAGGTAGACTTGGATGCAGTAATCATGAGATGGTGTTAATGATCACAAGGACAGGGAGGAGAGTGAAAAACATGCTCATAACCCTGGAATTCAGAGAAGATGTTTTGACCTTTTCAAAGATCTGCTTGGAGAAGTTCCATGGGATAAGGTACTGGAGAGAAGAGGAGCTTGTGAAAGCTGGTAAATATTCAAGGACCACTCCTCCAGGCTCAAGAGAGCTCCAGCCCAACAAATAAGAAGACAGGCAAAAATACCAGGATGTCTGTGAGAAAGAACTTGTTCCTTCTGGCCAGAACTTGGACCTTCTGGCTAAAGCCAAACACAAAACGGAAGTATATAAAGGGTGGAAACAAGTCTGGGTAGCCTGAGAGAAATACAGAAGTATTGTCTTTGCCTCCATCTTTACTGCCAAGACTGGTGCTCAGGAATCACAGGTCCCAGACACCAGGTAGAAAGTCTGGAGCAAGGGTGACATAGTCTTGGTTGAAGAGGTCATGGAATACTTCGGAAAACAAGATATATATCCAGGCCCTGGTGGGATCCTGTGATGGATGCACTCGACCTTCTTAACCAAACTTACAGTACTTTGGTACAGGGTCCAAAGGGGGTAAGGCTTGAGCCATCACTGAGCCAAGAACTCCTCTAGAAAAACCACAAAGGAACAGTGACACAGTGAACATTGTTATATATGAGCATGGAACACGGATCACACATTTAATACATGAATAGCATGTGTTTTTTTCAAGACTCATTTATGAAGGAACAAAGAAAGTTGTGGGTACAAACAGTATCATGCATACCTTCCTATTGTATGTAATTTGACTACAAGCCAACAACTTTATTCCATAAATATGAGAGCCTAGGTATGCCTTCTTTGAACTCTTCTTGCATGGCAGCATGACTGCATGGCAGTGATTTCCCTTTGAGCTGGAATGCCTCTCAAGGCTGCTTCTCAAGGCATTGAGACATTTTACCAATGATGGATCAAAGGATAAGCTCAAATTGAGTTCTTCCTGAATTACAGCTGGACTACATGCCAGGCAACTCTGCCCTTGAACAGGGACACTTCACAAGGTTTGAGATTCCTTACTAGAGACTAAGACGTCTTTCCTTACCCAACGTGGAGAGACTCAGTATTTACAATATAACCTCAGTAAGTGATTGATAGAATACTGAATTAATACTAATGAAATCCTTGTGTTTAATTCTTTTAGACACAAACCTTTGACCAAGTCTGGGACTAAGTCTACATGCAGCCTCACCTATACTCCTCTCTGAGATGGCATTTAGAAAGCAAGGGTGTCCACTCTGAACTTCCTGACTCATCAGCAGGTTTTTCTTACCCTTTATATCTCTTCCATTAAGCATAAACCCTTGACCAAGTCTGAGACTGTTTGAACCTAGCCACTCCTAAGCTCCATCAGGAGCTTAGAAAGCAAAAGTTTCCACTCTGAACCTTGTTACTCAACAGGAGAGTCTCCTTTACTACTTTGCATCTCTGATCTCTATGTAAATCATTCTAAATAAATTGTAACTCAATTTTCCTCCATATGTTTCTTCCAGGTAGTAAGTACTAGAGTGAACCTTTTATTTCTTAAGTTGCACTTCTACAAATTCATATTAAAATAACTTTTGCTAAAAAAGTTATTAATGTGCCATTTCTGTCAAAACAGATATAGTCTATAACTAATTGTGTATTTAATCTCTCACTATATTTGTTGGAAATATATACATAATGGATTGTGAAGAAAGAGGAAAAGATGTATTTCTGGGAAAATGGAAGAGTAGTTACAAACTATCAGGGATTATCTGTCTATTTATCAAGGAAGAATTCAAAAGGATTCTACAGAAAAATAGGCTCTTGCTTTGAAAATCTGTACCTTTCATAGGGAAAACTGTACTTTTCACAGGGAATTTGTACCTTTCATAGGGGAAACTATTATTAGACAAATGAACAAGCCTTTTTATCTTAGGTGTTCAGAACTCTGATCATCAAGTTCTGCAAATATATTTGAGTTTGTAGATGTGGATTATTATGGAAAATTATTTCATTCTAAAACAATAACAAGGAAGTCATATCAGGTATTTTTGAAAAGAGTTTATTCTTTAAAACATTTCACTTTTCTTAGGAAAATATTGAAAAGCCTTTCAAAACACAAGTAAATCCACATAAAATGTACAATTATACAAAAAGCTCTTAAATCAGTAGCTGAGGTGCCCCATCTCTTAGAAAAAAATCTTATTGAGCTACATGTTTTAATTAAAAGTAGTTAAAATGGCCCACAACTACTCAGTTTTTTCCCTCACATTTGGGTGTTCATGAACATATCATGCATCTCAAATGTATCTATAGGGTGATATCACCATTGGCTTTCAGAGGATTGATCATTTTATGATCAAAACCATTAGATTTCCTTGGATCACTGTGCTGTGTAAAAAAGCTTTTTGTAATTGATAAATTACAGGTAGTTGGTGACTATTCTTTAATATGGATATTTCAAATCACTAATATTTGACTAATAAGCAGGTGAATTTAGAATTTTCCTCCTAGGGCAAAAGCCACAAGCTTCCAGCCTTTGCAAGAGTCTCCACATCCCGTCTTTACAGGCACAGACTTTGCCCATCCTTTGGTACAGCTAGGGTTTGGGACTCTTGAAGCTGCATGGTCTTGGAAAAGATCTTGCTATCTCTCTGTTGATCTCTGCTGGTGCACAAACTACTGATCCACTCCTGCAACTAGTTATCCACTGATAAACTCCTGCAACTCTTTTGCTTCGTGACACACACCCTCCACCCCTGCTGACCTCTTGAAGGCAAAGAAACTATCTCCTGCTCTCTCAGTCTCACCAGGTGGTTCCATGTGTCCCAGCAGCCCATGACATAGACAGCTGCATCCTCCTTGGCTCTGTGCTGAAGCTTCTGATGTTACAGGGATGCTTGCTTCAGCACGTACTGGGTACCATTGCCAACATGTGCACTGCCCTCAGCAGAGTTGCTGGTCCTCTTCTGTGTGCTTCCTCTCTGCAAACTGCTGGGCAAGCTGTACACCTGTGGCCTGTCACTATTGACTGCATCCATATCTCAGTAACTTTTTCAAAAGCTTATTACATCTTTACTCATCTCTATTTCATTATAATGTGGTACAACACAAATTAACCTGTGTCTGTGATTATACAAGATGATGTCATGAATGGTGTCCATGATTTATACATATATTACTGTAATTAAAAAAAAATCCAGTACTGTATTTGCTGTAATCTCAACATTAATTTCTTTCTTTTACATCTGTTTTATCTGTTCCTATTTCAAGTTTTTAATTCATAATATACCATCCAAAAAAAGGAGCAGGGTGACATGTGGGTTCATGTTAAATGCCTTATTTAGTGACAGTAAGAGACAGAAAAGTATATGTCTCCAAAGACACTATAGATCCTCACTTATTTCCAATGTACAAAGATAACTGTCTTCAAGTGAGTATCTATCTTTCAGTGAACAGTAAAAATTACAGAAATTTAAAGTCTAGATAGGTTCAGTGTAATTACACTAATTAATGGAAAAAAAACCATAAAGTGTTCTTGAACACAAATTTGAAATAATTAACTCACTTTAAAAAAACCACAAATCTCTATGTGTACTTGAAGTTGGGAGAATTTAGGAGATTATATTTTGGGAAAATATTACATGACCTATTTTAATTTCCTTCACTTTGTTTGTACTGCCAGTTCCTCTTCAATATAGATTGTTGGTTGACCCAGATGGAGGGCAATAATTTGTACATTCTTAAATTGCCAGGAATGTCATGAAAATGTAGCCAGTATTCCAAGACATTTTTGACAGAAGCACATTTTTCAGTTGTCCTGGTTTGATTGAGAACAGAACTAGTTCTGTAATTTTACTTTTCAGCTCAATAACTAACGGCACTTTCTGAAGTTAGCAGCCTGTTCTCATAGACAATGTCTACTCCTAGCAGTGATAAAACCCCATGTTTAGAATTACTACCAAGGATTGATATGAAGACATCCCCTGTCATGCACCAGCCTCTGCAAAAATTGAACGATACAATGGACTGTTAAAAACTACTTTGAAAGCAATGGGGAGTGGAACCTTTAAAAACTGGGACAGGCATTTAGCCCAAGCCACCTGGTTAGTCAACACTAGAGGATCCATCAATCGAGCTGGTCCTGCTCAGTCAGACCCATTTCACACAGCAGAAGGGGTAAAGTTCCTGTCGTGTATGAAAAGAATCTGTTGGGGAAAACTGTGTGGGTATTTCCTGCTTCGGGCAAAGACAAACCCATTCGTGGGACTGCTTTCGCTCAAGGACATGGAAGTACTTGGTGGGTGATGATGAAAGATGGTGAAGTACAATGTGTACCTCAAGAAAATTTAACTCTGGGTGAGAATACTGGATTCAAAGCTGTATATTAATTGCATAATACTAACAGTAGTCAATAAGTGTTTTTCAGGACAACATTGTGGTGATGACAGGAGCTAGACACATCAAGTGGCATCCAGTAACCTCCTGAGATGAATCTGCAACCTGTGGGCATAAACTGTGATGAATTCCATATTTTACCCTGAAAGACTTTTACAACAGATGGAAATCTACAATCATGAACTCAATGAACTTTTCTATAGAAAGAAATGATAACGTAGTGATGGGTATGATGTAAATAGTATGGAATAAGGGGTGGAATGTCCTGGTTTGAGTGAGAACAGAACTACTTCTGTTCAGTAATTTTACTTCTCAGCTCATTTCTTCTAACTGCACTTTCTGAAGGTAGCAGCCTGTTCTCACAGACAGTGTCTACTCCTAGCAGTAATAACACCCCATGTTTAGAGTTACTACCGAGGATTGGTGTGCAGACCAAGGCCACTTCTGGAACTTGTGTACCACACTGGGGGGTGCACAAAATTGGTAGGCTGCACCTGCAGGGAGAAGCGGACAGGACAGGTGACCCTAAAGTGACCAACGAGGTATTCCATCCCATATACATCATATTTGGTATAAAGCTGAGGGATCCAAAGGTTCTTTGGGCTTTTCTTCCCTCTTGGACTGCTTTGTCAGCTTTGCTCAGCTTGGCTCAGGTCTTCTTTTGGTTCCTTCCTCGGAGCACCCAAGGAGGACTCTGTCTGTTCTGCCTTCAATCCCAGTCTGTGTGTTCCTGAAACCAGTACCAGGATGCAGCTCCTGAACACACCTCCCATCTGCTGCAAGGTCCAGTCTGGGACTCCCCCACTGCCAGCTCCACAGCATCAGCGGTGACGGTGATGTATTTACCATCAACGGGACTGGATTTGATACTGGTTTTGTATTTATTTGTATATATTTCATTTTTATTATTATTAATTTCATCTTCATTAAAGCTGTTCTAGTTTCCTTTTCTAATCGCTAAGTCCCTCTCCTTTATTCACTTTCTCCTTCCCTTTGGGGAGGGAGGGAGTTTAACAGAGAGTGTCTGTTATAGGTCTAAGGGGCTGCCCTGATCCTAAACCGTGACATCAGTATGCAGTGTTCACCATACTATGATCTTTTGGAACCATCTTCCTTTGGTCATAATGTAGGATGCTTCAAGCTGTGAGTAAAATTTGTGGTTTATTAGTAAATATTTTGTGGTGAAAGCATTCTTCGAATGAAAGAAGAAATGTTACTGGGGAGATAAAAGAGATTTAGAAATGCCAATCTATTTTTATACTCCATGTATTCCTTACAGTTTTTCGAAGTGATTATCAGTGACTTTGATCACCTGAAAGCTTACCAGATACAATATTAACAATGATGATCTACTTTGGTATGAAAATCTGCAGTTTAAAAATTCCCATTTTCAGAATACTTTGTTTCCCTCAATAACTTTAGTAGAATGGCCACTAAAGGCAAATACTGCCCCTATCTAAACTGATAATTTACTATCAAGGTAAGGAATATAGCAAAGGGATGAATTCAGCATTTCTATAATGCAGTTGCATAACTAATTTCCCACACAGAAATATAAATCAGGAATTTTTGCATTCAAGAAAAGGTGACAATCCCAAGCATCAGATCTTGAAAACAGGGAGAGATTCTCAGAGCATCTGATATGGGCCTACCACTGCTGTCTTGGCCAAGAGCCAACTACAGCCCAAACAGTGAGCTATGGATAAATATGATAATGGAGCAAAACCTGAGTGATGAGCCTTGGCATAGGTGGTGTATCAACAAGTGACAGGAAAACAATATCTGCAGTTGCTGGAAAGGTATAGCAGGATATCAACCTATTTGTTTGGCAGTCTGTGTTGGTATCTGGCTATAAAACCATCCTAATGACAGAGACCTAGGGAACACTGTCAAGTCACTGAGCTACATGCATAGAAGCAGGTGACTCAAGGCTACAGAGCTGAATATGAAACCTTCCCAGAGCTTTACACGGATAGTGGTGGAAATGAGTGTTGTGTCTCCTCAGACTGGGCTGTTTCATTTGACTAGTTTGGCGAGTGGGACAAGTCTCAATTAACTGTAACTGTGCATGTGTATGTGTAAGTGTCTGTGTTTGTAAAACTTCCCTTAACACAGCTTCTCTCTTGCTGGATCCACTTCATAAATTGAGTTTAGTAGTATCACATTATTGGGTGTACTTTTTCCACCATGACAGCATAACCTCCTATTCCTGCTCCCCTCTCCTTAGCTTCTGGGAGTTAATGTACACTACTCTGATGAATAAAACAGCACTTCAGATAATTCAATATGAAATTAGAACTGGTAATGAAATGTAGTCCTATTATTGATTTCATTTAAGTCTTATAGACAGTTTTAAACCTATCATATAAACATACAAACTCTTGGGTTTTTCTGTATAGTTTGAAATATGGTGTATCTCCCATTGCTTCAATATTATTCCAATAAACCTAGGAGTGATCACCCTCAGGTCAATACTGTAAATCCTCAAATCTTCCTGACTAATCTGTATAGAAATCTTGATCTGCTCAAGGATAGGGAGGCTCTTCAGAGGGATCTAGACAGACTAGATCAATGGGCCAAGACCTATTGTATGAATTTCAATAAGGCCAAATGCTGGTTTCTGCACTTTGACCACAACAACCCTCAACAGCACTACAGGCTTGGGAAGGAGTGGTTGGAAAGTTGCTCAGCAGAGACAGACCTGGGGCTGTTGATTGATAGACAACAGAACTTAATCTTAATTTGATTTTAAAAGATTCATTTGTTAGTTGCAACACAATACTGTCGTTTTTCTAACTATGGAAAAATGTTTAACCTTAGTGGTTGCTGAAAGGCAGCATAAAATTCACACATGAATTCCAGCTTTCACAGTTGTGGAAAAAAAAAAATAAAAATTGTTTCTTCTAGTAAAAATAAAACAATTATTAAGTAGCTCTTAAAATTAATTTCTGTATTTAAATGCTGGAATTTGCCTCAGCTTGGTATTTCAGTTATATTATTAATAATTTTCTAATTTTGTTAACCTAAAAGCATAGTGTTTATGCCTACCAGTCTAAGTTTGTGCAGGTTAATATGGATTTTATGATTGATTTCATAGGGCTTTAGGTCATATTAATTATTTAGTATTTGAAAGAAGTATAAATAAATGTTAAATTTGTCTGATGGGTCAACAAGACAGTGCTAATTTCACATTTCAGCTATTCTGAACACCCTGCTGGTTTAAAATAATCCTATAACTCTGTATGCACTTACATCTTTAAAAATATCTGATTTTCCTCTGAGCTGCTGGGCATTGAACTCAAATATCAAATGCCTAGCCAAGCTTCCTTGGCAGGATGAATTGTTTGGTCATTACATTATTATTCCTAGGGCTGCTACCTTCTTCCAGAAGCAACTTGAAATGTGCAGTCAGTACTAACCACTTAGCTTTTTAAAATCATTGTTAATATTTGCACTTTAGAATGACCATTATCTGATGATTTAACAACATTTAGCTAAGCTTTGAAAATACCTTATGCATGTATTTATAATTTCCATAGTGTGAAAGAATAAGGAGAAAAAAGAGGAAGAAAGTGAGACTGCAGATTGAGAGGGAATGAGGAGCAAATCTAGAAATAAAGCACTAGATTCATGATTTTCAGACCTCAGTTGTATTCCTCAGACCCCTTCCTCCCCCACTGAGATCCTCAGAGAAGACATTTTTTGAAGTGATAATCAGTACTGCTAAGACATGGCACCATCCTGGAGATAAAAAGAATCAGAAATACTGTTTAGCAAAATACCCACTATATTCCTACTGGTCCTGTGAATGAGCCAACTTTGCAGGATCTCAAAAGTATTTTATCAGGCAACAAACAGACACTTTCTACTGAAACTTTTTTCCTAGCTCTACAAGACTACATCTTTTTCATGTCACTGTTCATCCTTTTTCTCCCCTGTCAATGTCTGTGCATTTTTTCAGTCAGCTAACCTCTCTTTGACTATCCCCAGTTTTTAAAACCTATTTTTAGTTACTGTTTTATATCAAGGAATTCTAGGAAGTAATAAATGAAAATAACACTACCTTTTAAAACATTATTTTACAGCTTGCTGTGATTTGGCCAGACTGTATGTTTTAGTGTTTCTTATAGCAATCCATCAAAGTGGATATTGAAGACACCCTGAACTTTTCAAGAATACTAGTTTCCCACCCAACATCTTTTCTGAGGTTTGTGTGAGAGCCCACACATATCTGTATACATGAACACCTTTACTAAGCTATATCTTCAGGTCTACAGAAAAAAGTTGCATTCATTTATTTATGCAAAGCTCCATAGTCAAACTATTTTTAGAGACTTTAAGATGGACAATGTGAACATGTTCAGAACATTTTTTCAAGAAGGTATTTTGTTAAAAGTGTATTCTTGCACTCACAGTAAGAAGCTGTTACAACTCTTCTAGAATGCAGTTCCCCTTCCTTCTAGGATTTGTTTTTTTTTCAGAACTTAAGACTGAACTACAGGGTGCTATAGTAATATATGAAACATTTCCCCCCCTCTTGTCAGATCAGATTAATTTATAATAGTTTGTAGAACACATGTTTTAATTAGATTTTGGGATGTGTAAATATATTATTTTTATTTAAACAGATGTTTTTTCAGTATTCTTTCTCATTTTCCTAACATGCTTTCCATTATGAGATACAGCATATGTTTAGAAGGCACATGTAGTTCGTGCTGAAATAACTCATATCTTCTCTTTAATGCGTTTTAGCAAGATTGACTGCGATTTGATAAAGAAAGTTTAATCCAAAGATTTATGTCTGTGACACTCATCTGAAATGCCAGGGCATGCCTGGAATGGATGCACAGCTGGACTATTTTGACTCACTAATTTAAGTGTCATTGTAGGTACCTTGGTGTGACTACATAAACATGTATATAGGTGACCTGGTTATAAGGGGAAAATTACTAAACAGAGGAATATGACTGCTGAAATACTGACAGAGAAAATTCCTGCCATCCTGGGAACTGTTAGACTTGGAAGTAGGCCTGTTAATCAGAAACATCCTTGAGAAGTACAGTTGACATCTTTTGAAGTACAGCTGGGTACCTGAAAATGGAGACAACCTGAGATACCATCAATAAGACCAAAGTCAAGGAACTGTAACAGCAATCATCAACTGAAAATATGAAAAACAGTCTAGAAAAAGGGGAAAATACCCTGAGAAAGTAAGAATTAGTAACTGTCATTAGCTATTTTAACTGCAAGAACAGGAAAGCAATCTGGAAAAAATAAAAATTGTTCTGAGAGCATAGAAAGCATAATTGTCTATTGGATGTTTCAGGTTGAAACCAAAAACCAACATCAGCTATCGGCTGCTCAAAGTGGTGATGTCTTATGTCCTCTTATGTCTCTACGGTATAGAAGTTTTATCCAAAATACAGCTTCTCTCCCCGAGGGTTTCCTGTGCTTCATTCCCTTAACAGTTTTGTGTGAACTCTCAAGATTTTAAAGTCTGTCTGGGGATGCCTGGTTAACTCTAAACTTTCTGACATGGATCATCTTTGAAGTGAGACTCTGCCTATTATTTTATTGGTCTATCTTTGCATGCATTTCTGGAACCAGTTTGGTTTGTCTTCTCACTTCTGGGATGATTGGATCCCCTTCTCATATGGTTTGATCTCCTTTTGGAATGTGTTTTAATGCACTTGTCGCTTTAAATCATATTATATTATATTATATTATATTATATTATATTATATTATATTATATTAATATACAATCTATCATAAGTATATCTAATGTTATATTATTGATAAGTTTGGTACACTAGAGATAAATTTTTAACCTGTGATAAATATACTTTATTCCTGCTACTATTAGTTAATATTATTGATTGTTGTTATAATTGGTCACTACTATACTATTGATCACTGCTACTATTGATTACTGATAATTATAATAATATATGCATTCACTTTATTAATGATAAGTATAATTGCTAGTGATTTTTGTGCAACAAAGCAGAGAAATTTAGAGGATAAAGACTTCGAGCACTTGTGTATTATGGACTCCTACAGAATCCTACAGATCCATGGTCCTATTTGCTATACAGTCAGGTATAGGCCCTGTAATCCTTTAGATCATGACAAAGCCAGGATAACATCTACAAAGCACTGTAATTAACCTGTGATAGAACAATGCTGGATTATTCATCTGCATGACTTAGGAAATCTGTCATCACAATCATAATTTTGAAAACTAACATATGAATTCAGTAGGTATAATAGGTTCTTATTTCCACTGAAACTAGGATATGGAGATGCTGAAGGAGACCTCAAGATGGACAATTAATATTTACTGATTCTGAGACTTACTTATTTTTTCCTAAAAAAAAAAAAAAAGTTATTGTAATGTTTAACTATCATTCAATTTTGAATGATTTTGTATAGAAATCTATTACAACTGTTTGCACGAAGTAGATATCTACCTTCAAACAAGACAGTGTTTCCTTTTATCTTCTTACTTTAAAGTTTCTAAAATTAAAATTTCCTCAGTATCACACTGATACAGCTAGCTGCTTCCTTAATTTTCATCTTTGTGAGGTTACCACTATAATACAACACTCAGTAACTCAGTTCATTTTACTAATCAAAGTGCATAAGAAGTAGCATCCCAACACTTTGTGAAAGGAGAACTCCAGTGTACTCTAACTGTGTACCAGTCTGTAGAAATAAAAGATGAGGACTCGAAAGCAAGCTGAATGATACCAGAAGCAAGTGTAGAGTGATCCAACTATGTTGACTGAACATCTGCTTTTACTACCCTCTGAAGGCAATGCCTCAATATAATTTCATTATTCTACTGTTCTTTAGAGGAGATTTAGAAATGTTACGTGTGTGGTGCAGTTTCTCAGAGGAGACAGCAGTGTTTTGTCAGTTGCTTTTTTCTCCATTTGTAAACCTGTGGCCAGCACTAGTGAACAATAGTGAGCTTATTGCTTTAGGTCTTTTAGAAGATCTAGATGACTATTTTGCACAGTAAACATCAGGGAACTGGAAAAGTCAAATTAAAATCCAAGGCATGATTGAGGTTTCTTTTTTTTAAGCTGTCACACCATCTTGGCTGAGGGTGTGAAAATACTCAGAGAACAAGACATCCTAGTTTTTGTGAGTTGTACTTACATTGTAATGCTATACAGTAACCAGCAATATACCATCTGTTTATGTTGATTTCCTATCATTTGGACATAATTTTAAGGAAGTAAGATGAAGTCAGCCATGTAGATACAATCACTGTGGTTCATTATGCTGCAAAAAATAATGAGAAAATAAACACTCTGGCAGAAATCCATCTTTGTATAGATAAGCCTTGGGTTTGAAACACAGTTATCTGCATGTAAAATCCATTTTTCATTCTCTGTTGTCATTGTTTCAATAAATATTTGATACTTGCATTTTTTTGTGACATAGTCACTAGTTATGAAATCTCTATTTTATGAATTTTAAATATTGTTCCCGGGATTTATGATTTTTTTTTTTCTCTTGACTTCACTGACACCAGGATCTGTGCCACAAAGAGATGTTTGATTCTGTATTCCTAAGAATAATAGCCTTTGTATGATACTATTTTTTTTCTTTGTATATCATTGTGACAGTTTACTAGAGCAGTTTATTGAAATGCCAACATCAGTTAAAAAAGACAACCAACCCTCTCATCTAATTTCTTTTCCTAATGAATTTTCTTTATTCTAGCATTCTTTTATTGTTCATTATAACTTTGAAATGTGTGAATCTGTGAACAACATGGTTTTTTTTCATTAGTTATATCCATTTCAATTAACATTTTAACTCACAATCATAGTTCAAGTAAGGTGGAAGAACAAAGGGAGAAATAGATAGAAGGGGATAAGAAATAACGGAAACACGGAGTCTATTTTTTTAGCACCTGTCTTAGCTTTCTATTACAGCACACTTATAGATATGCAAAAATTAATAATCCTTCCTTCCTTCCTTCCTTCCTTCCTTCCTTCCTTCCTTCCTTCCCTCCTTCCTCCTTTTCCTTCTTCTCGTCAGTCTGTGCGTACCTCCTCGCTTCTTCTT
>WTSP01025744.1:75822-91153 GCA_025331215.1 Actenoides lindsayi
CCCCCCCGTCCATCTCAAGAATATAGAGGGGACAAAATAAGAAGAAAAAAAAATAAATTAAAAACTTCATGGTTTGAGATAAAGACTGTTTAATAAATGAAAGACCAACCAGCAAAGCAAAAGAAATTGATCATCTCCTCCCATGAACAGACAAATGCCTACCCTTTGTCCAACAAAAGTCCATCTTAGAAGACAACTCCCCTTCCCCACTTCTTTCTTTACTCCAGCTTTTATTTCTAAGCATGATGTTATATGGCATAAAATATTCCTTTAGTCAGTTTGGGTCAGCTGTCCCTGATGTACCCTCTCCCAGCCTCTTGCCCACCATCAGCCTACTCACTCAGGAGGGCAGAGTGGGAAATTAGAGAAAGTGTTGACACTATGCAAGCACTGTTCAGCAATAGATGAAACGTTGGTGTGTTATCAGTGCTATTTTAGCCACAAATACAAAACAGCCTGATACAGGCTGCTATGAAGAAAATGAACATCCCAGAGGGATCCAGTACATGGCTTAGTATTTAAAATTGTCTCAAGGCAGAACCACATTTACTGTTTTCCCTTTGTCTTGAATCCTTCTTCTCTGATCTGCATGCACCCTTCTGATTACTTCTTAAAAAAAAAATAAAAAAAATTAATTCACCCTTACTTAAATTCATCAACAAACCTTAACTTTCCTCATTTTCCTCCCTCAGAGCTTATCCTTCAGCACTTTCACTGTTTCCCATATCATCTTAGGGAAACATGAGTAATTGTCTATCTTGTGGATACTTAAAACACATTCCAGATTTCAAAAATGTGTATTCTGGAGCAGTATATTTGCTACTGGTTTATATATTCATTTGAATGTAATTGCTTGCTTCTGGGACAGAAAGAGTACATCCCTTTTAGGACAAAAGCTCACAATAACAGCTGAGCTCTACTAAAGCCTCCAAATATGGGAAATTGTACTACAAGTGCAAAGATTGTTATGCATGAATAATGAGTGGTAAACTATGCCTGTAGAAACATCAAAAAGGTAAAAAAAATGGACAGAAGGACTATTATAGTAGAACTCATCATAATTCTTGTCTAGTAGGTGTCACGTGAAAGGGTAGAGTAATTTGTCAGAAATAAACCCCCTTGCATTTATTTTATATTACAAAACAATTTTTATAATAATTTATACCTTCAAGGTGGAGCTTGAGTGACTTTAGTCATAAATACCTTTATTATGATTGGTGTAGATTTCTCTCACTTCTTCTTTAAAGATATAGCTGAAGAAAATTCACAGCACAAGCTCAGTGAGGGGTGGTCACACTTTGGAGGCAGGTGACCTTTGGGATGGAGGTATGTTTTGGTATATATATTTGATGTATTTGGTATATATAATATATAAAATATATATTATTTGACATTATAATGAGCAAAGTTCACACAAAGGACAGTATTTTGTAAAAAACTGACAGACTGTTGGCACAGGGTCATAAGCAGGCAGCTTATGAGTCCTGTAGTTCTGGTTCCCATCTCTGCTGTGATTTCACAGGGCCTGGCTGTGGAATCTTCACTCCACTCCATCCCCTTGCAAGCATAGGGAACTGTTGTGAAATGGATTCTTTGCATACCAGTTGTGCTCTGCCCTGAAAGTTTCTCCAATATTATACCTTTCCTTAATGTGTGAACAGTGCTACACTTTTAATATTATTTCAATTTTTAAATCATGTCTAGTAATTATTCCACAGTAGGTCATCTAGATTGTAGCATATGTTCATGTGCAGCTTCTGAGGACACATTGAATGATAAAGGACCTTAAGTAAATGTTGTTGACTCACACAGATGAGGCAGGGTGGAGACACTAATTACTGTCAGCTCCTGAAAGCTATAACAAGACGTATTCACAATCTGTATATGATCACTGGGTTGGTGTCTTCTACTCACAGTACCAATGCAAAAAATACTGGACAAGGGTGCATGGATATAAATATCCTCATGTCTGCAAACTGGACAAACCAGCTGAATCAACATGTCTTGGTGTTAGTAGGTATGTGGGAAGGTATGAGTCTGTGTGTGAACATTCTGAGCTAAAATCATTCTCCCTTCCTATACCTCTTATATCATGCTTTCCTACTCCGTTGCAAAGTTATATCCTATGCAAAGACTGAAAATGCTGTAGTCAAAATTACAGTGCTCAATGGCAATTACAGAATCACAGAATCACAGAATTACTGAGGCTGGAAAAGACCTCTGAGATCATCAAGTCCAGCCTATGACCCAACACCACCATATCGTCTAGACCATGGCACTAAGTGCCACATCCAGCCTTTCTTTAAACACATCCAGGGACGGTGACTTCACCACCTCCTTGGGCAGTCCATTCCAATGTCTGATCACCCTCTCTCTCAGGAAGTGCTTCCTGATATGGAACCAAAACCTCCCCTGGCGCAGCTTCAGGCCATGCCCTCTTATCCTGTCACTAGTTGGCTGGGAGAAGAGTCTGACCCCCACCTGACTACAACCTCCCATCAGGTAGTTATAGAGAGTGACAAGGTCCTCCCTGACTCTCCTCTTCTCCATGCCAAACAACCCCAGCTCCCTCAGACTCTCCTCAGAAGACTTTCCTTCTTGTCCTTTCACCAGCCTCATTGCTCTCCTCTGGACCTGCTCCAGCACGTCAGTATCCTTCTTGACGTGAGAGGCCCAGAACTCTGCATAGTACTAGAGGAGAGGCCTCACCAGTGATGAGTACAGGGGAAGAATCACATCCCTAGTCCTGCTGGCCACACTATTCCTGATACAAGCCAGGATGCCATTGGTCTTCCAGGCCACCTGGGCACACTGCTGGGTCATGTTCAACTAGTTGTCAACCAGAATTCCCAGGTATCTCTCCACCGAGCTGCTCTCCAGCCACTCCTCCCCCAGTCTGTAACGCTGCATGAGGTTATTGTGGCCAAAGTGCAGGACCCTGCACTTGGTCCTGTTGAACTTCATACCGTTGGCCTCAGCCCATCGACCTAGCCTGTGCAGGTCCTTCTGCAGCATCTTCCTACCCTCCGGCTATCGGCACTCCCTCCCAATTTGGTGTCATTTGCAAATTTACTCAGAGTAAACTCAATCCCCACATCCAGGTCATCATTAAAGATGTTGACTAGGACTGGGCCCAGTACTGATTCCTGGGGTACACCACTGGTCACCAGATGCCAACTAGATGCAGCACCGTTCACCACCACTCTCTGGGCCCAGCCATCCAACCAGTTTATAACACAGCAAAGGGCGCACCTGTCCAAGCCATGGACTGCCAGCTTTTGATGGTATGATAGTATTGATTGGTGGAATTGATGATTTGCTCCAAAATTGCATGTGTAAAATTAGGAAAGATAAGAAATGTTGTATTACAAAAGGTTTCTAAAGTAGATGTTCCTTTTATGAAACTGATAACTTGTATAGGTCATTAGATTAAAAAAAAAAATAGAAGAGATATTCTATATTTTGAGATTTATAAGTAGTTAAAATATATATCATATTCCTCAAATTCTTCTAGGAGTGTCAAAGTGACATTTCTCCATTGTCTTCACCTTCATAGTAAATACCAGTTCAATTCTTCTCCCTCAGGCAGAAGGTAAAACTGCATTTGCAAATTTCCTTTTCAAGAAACTGAACAGTTTAGGCTTCAAGTGATTTTTAACTTGTTGCAAAGCAATCATCCTCATTTTTTGTCTTTAGAGATTATTACCAGTAACAATATATTTAATAAGTAATGGATTTAATTTTGATTTTATCTCTAACTATGATTCTTTCAGTAGGGCTAGAAACAAATGGTTCTAAAGTCAGCTGTGCCTTCGGCTGCTTGGACAAATAAACTGTAACCAGAATAGTTTCTCCCAGTCAGTTCCTAGACTGTTCAGGAAACAAACATTAATCTACACTCAGAGGAAAGTCTAAAAGGATTACTTCACATTTTGAAAATCAGCAAGAAATTTGAGGTGGAATGAATCAAAGCTGGAAAATAAATACAAAGTAATAACATGTCTTCATTGCTAAAAATGTTCTATGTCCTGGGAGATGTAGTAGATATAAATTATGGATATAGTATTTATGCAACTCAAAAAAAAAAAAAAATTGAACAAAAGAAAACAATTATTCACTGTGGCCCAGTAGAATGCTCAATTGTTGAATTTACTCCTAAAGATCTGTGTATGGGCACTATAGAGTGATACATGCTGCTTAAAGGTGCACTGGAAAGCTCATGCAGTGTCAAGAGCTACCAAAAGCAATGCAGTAACAAATATTGAGCATGAGGTTGTTTTACTGTAACTAACTTTGACTTTTAACTCTTTACACAGAAAGAATAGGATCCAGTTACAGTGTCCAAACAATTCAGTTTAAGTCTTTAAATAGCAGTGTGTACATGCTAGATAAGGTTTAATTTTTATATATAGATACGTATTGCCATTTGAGGTGCCAGAGTTTATCCACACTGACCTCTGGGCCATGCTACAGAGGAGTATGGATCTTCTTTAGGTGATGTGTCTTCTCTTTTAATCCTATATGTTCTACAAATCCTTAAAGGTTTTAAATACTACTCAACACTTATGTGTGACAATTGAGCTCTCTATGTTTAATCTCTTCTTATAGACTTAGTGGGCTATATATTTATTACCCTTTTTAAACTTCACTGGTCTAAAAAGTTGTTTCTCTTGTGTCCTCTGGCTTATGAGCTACTTCAAAAAAGATAGTCTGGACTCTTATGATGAATAGCTAGAAGTTAAGCAGGGATATAATGAGATGTTTTTGTTGGAGATAGGCTTATATTGTTATATACCTGACCTAATATGAAGAGCTCTTTGAGAAGAAAACACTATAGAAGGCTGACCCCTTCTAATTCTATACTGGAAATGACAAATGCAATATTCCCCTAGTTTTATCTCACTTTGCCTTGTCTTCCACCTCTTAGGGTGTCATGTCTGTGGAAAGGCAAGTGTTTCCTCAGTTACCTGCACTTTGGTACTTATTACACTTTCCTGTAATGTAGTTTTGTTTCTGAATCCTCTTAGGCAGAAGACAGTACTGAGCCTATCTTCAACACATCACGGATGAGCACTTCAATTTTCACAGTATTTTCTGAAAAAGGTGGAAGGCACTAAACTTCTCCTTTGGCTGCCTTTTAGAATGAAATCATCATAACTGCTGTGCTTTGAGCCAATTTCATGTTCACAGGCTGAGCATTCTGAGCTAATATCTCATTCTTTGAGCCTGATTGGGACTATTTTTATACATTTTCTTTCTTCAATTTACTTCCTGGTCGTTGGTATCCAGGAAAAGTCAAAAGTTACCCAATAGCATCCCCCAACCTCAGACGACGTCAAGGGTATTGCTTGCTACACTCTGATGATTTCGCTTGTTCAGACCTTTATTTAATGTGGTATTCAGAGAAAGGAAGCTGAAGCAGGGTAGGAAAGACGTATTTTAGTGGTAGGTGGTTGTTGCAGCAAAGTAAAATACACCTTGGCCTAAGTCAGCTTGGATTAGGTCTGGGACTTCTCATGGTAAAATTAATATGAAGCCTACCTTCTTGTACACATAATAAAAAAAACCACAGACCGTATTTAATGAGTTATAAACCCATGAACAATAGGATACATGTTTCTCCACTCCTGGGCTCAAATCTGGACTGAGAACAGTAGTTTTCTCGGTGAAGAAGCCTGACCTGGAGCAGAATACAACTTGCTTCAGTACCTTTGATATACTGACTACAAGGATACTAATCAATCTTAACAGTTTGATTTGGTAGCCATTTGTCCTAGACTCATTTTTACAAGAACAGTGTATACATTGTGTCAATGACATGAAAAGCCTCTCAAAAACCTTAATCCCACTAGATTTAAGCAGTCATTTGTAGGAGAAGGAAAAGATTTATTCTTAATGCAAGAAACTGTGCCTTATTAACTGTCAAGTCTTTTTTTTTCACAAGTGGGACCTAAAGTAAGTGTAACATAGGGATATCAGAATAAAATTGAAAAAAAAGAAGAAAACCCATTACATTCAACATTAGTGTCAGAAAAGGGTAAATAGTTTGGTAGAAAATGATAATACCTAAAAATATTTATTAATGCCATGATCCAGATAGGATCATAGTTAAATGTTATCAAACTTCTCAGAGCAGTGTTATTAAGATTCAGAAACAAACATATTTTTTTTCCAGGTGTTAAAAATAAAGTTACAAATCCTTATGCTTTCACCATTGTGGTATATCAAGCTTCTTTGATGTTTTTATGGGCTAAGATGTCTAATATCCCTTTTTGGGATAACTGTCAGTTACAGTAGCAGATGTTTTATTTAAGGAGGCAATTTGTTAAATTCTGAGTAGCAAATTACAGTCATAACATACAGCTTGTTAAATAATTAGTGTATAATCATATACTTATTCTTAGATGTTTCACTTTTGGAACAGCTGAAATATTTTGAAGATCTATTTTTTAACAAGGACATTAGCAAAGCTGTAATATAACATCTCATCATAATGAACAGATCAAAATTGTTTCAAATTATTAGTAATCAATTCATTTCCTGATCAAGATCAACATGATCTTGTACACATTTCTGTATTTTACAGTAAAATACATTAAGAACGTGTATTTATTGCAGGAATGCAATCAAAAATCACAGATATATCCAGAAACAAGCTGGATGAAACATCTGAGTAACTGAATAACTTGTTTGCTTTAATTGAATAAATGAAGGTAAAAATAAGTACAAGTATGAAGTATATCTGTCCAAATATATCCTTTTTTGGAGGTGGTAACAGACAAAAGAACTAACAGGTACTGAAGCATCAGCATTTAAGACAACTATTAATCTTTTAGATGCTTCTTTAAATGATCTTCATAGACACACTTACATAGTAAGATTAACAAATTTCTAAAACTGCAGAATGTATATTTCTGATCCAGAAAGATCATTACTTTGTATGTAGAACCTGCAAGAATTCAGCCTTTATTAGAACACCAGTGGTATAGAAAAAGCCAAATTTTCCTGTTAATACCACCTATGCTATATGTATAACTTGGTAAAAGCACAGAGAAAAATAAGTGTGAGTGTGCTGAAAGAAGCACTGTTAATCTTCACTCAGTAAAGTAAATAAATATGACAGTATTATTTCCTTTACCTTGGAGTACCATTTTGTTTTAAAGGCATAACTTTATGTCTTTATGCATTTCCTCTGCACATATGCATATATTAAGAGAGGAACAAAAAGAAGCAGAAGTGTATACTTACTAAGCAAATAAAATATTCATAAAAATAAATAACATATTTTAACTTGCTTCTTCATCTGGTTCATGTCACTATGATGTCGAAAATCAATTACTCTGAATGTTAGGGTACCTATTCTCCTTTACTTATTAGTAAAAGTACTATATTATAAGTAAAGAATGACTTATAAATAAAAAGTCTATTTCTAATTTAATTTAATGTAAGACAAGTGCAGAAAAAATAAACATATGTAATTCAACCTCCATATCTGAATTTCAGGAAAGTAAAATTATAATCTGAATATAATGATGGAGCAGAGGAACAAATTCATCTAGAGTTACGTGATCAATTCATGCTTTCAAGTCAAGGAAACTAAAACAACATTAATAATAGAACACAATAATCTGATGCATTTTACAAAGAAATGAGAATAAGTGTTCAGAAAACATTTAGAGATTACTAGAGAAATAAAACAATTTCATTATTTATAAATCATTCTATAAAAAGCAAAATTTTTACAATTAAGAAAGAAGTCAATTGTATAGCTGTTGAGATACATATTTGATGTGGTTTAATCAAGATTCAAGACCTGCATTTCTAGTCAGTATTTCACCAGAACATTCAGAAATAACAGACTCTGTGAACATTCCTTATAGCATAATCTTCCAAATTTTTGTCTTCATAATCTGTCCTGAAAGTCCATAGAGAGCTTGTGCACCTATGCAGCAGAAAAAATTCTAAAAAACATCTAATTACTAATCACAAGATTAATTTTAAAAAAAGAACAAAAAAAAAATGTTTATTTCATCCTAGACTTACACTTCTTGTAAGTTTATGGATAATAAGAGCAAAATGTACAGCACAGGAATAGGAATGATTCATCAGCAACAAATTGACATAGTTGGCATAGTTGGCTACATCTTAAATTAAGATCTATGACAAATGCACACACAAGTTCTGAGGAAGCTGGCAGATGTCATTGTGAGACCACTCTTGACAATCTTTCATCAGTCACGATGACTGGGAGAAGTGCTTGAAGACTGGAAACAAATGCCAACCACATTTTCAAGAAGGGCTAGAAGGAGGACTCAGAGAACTACAGACCGGTCAGCCTTACTTTGATCCTTGGGAGGATGATGGGGCAGCTAATCCTGAAATCTATTTCCAGGCACATTAAAGACAAGGAAATCATTAGGAGTAGTCATCATGGCTTCACCAAGAGAAAGCATGCTTAATAAACTTCCATGATGAAGTGACTGGCCTGGTAGATAAGGGGAGAGCAGTAGATATTCTCCACCTGGACTACAGGAAGCCTTTTGAGAATGTCTCCCATAAGATCTTCATAAAGAAGCCTTTGATATATGAGCTGGATGAGCGGACAGTGCAGAGGATTGAAAACTGGCTGTATGGCCAAGCACAGAGGGTGGTGATTATCAGGGCAAAGTCTAGTTGGAGGTGAGAAACTAGCAGTGTACTCCAGGGTCTGAAACTGGGTCCAGACTTGTTTAATATCTTCATTAATGATCTGGATGATGGGGCAGACTTCATCCTCAGCAAGTTTGCAGATGACACCAAACTAAGAGGAGTGGTTGATATGCCACAGGGCAATGCTTCTTGTAGTGGATTGACTTGGTACCAGGTGCCTACCAAGCTTTTCTATGACTCCCTCAGCTGGACAGGGGGAAAAAATACAACAAAAAGCTTATGCGTCAGGAAAACCGTTCAACTATTACTGTTGTGGTCAAAACAGACTTGACTTGAGGGTGATGAATTTGATTTATTTATCATTTATGATGGAGTAGGATAATGAGAAATAAGAACAAAACCAGAAATTCCTTCCCTCCATCCCTCCCTTCTTCCCAGGTTCAACTTCCCTGATTTTCTTTACCTCCTCCCCCCTATCAGCACTGGGGGTGGGGAATGTGGGTTGTGATCAGATAATCACTCATTTTCTCTGCCGATCCTTCCTCCTTAAGCTCACTGTTGTTGCAAAGTAGATTTTACATGTTCTTTATGGTATCACAGAGGCACTACCTCTGTTGCTGACTGAATCACCTTTGGCCAGTGGCCCATCTGTCTTGGAGCTGGATGGAACTGGCTCTGTCAGACATGGATGAAGCTTCTGACATCTTACAGAACTTAAAACTGCAGACCCCCTGCTACCAAAACCTTGTCATGCAAACCCACTACATTGCCACCCAGAGTCACATCAAAATGCTGGAGAAATGGTGTTATGATTTAGGGTCAGGGTGGCCCCTTAGACCTATAACAGTTGCTCTCTGTTAACCCCTAACCATCCCCAAAGGGGTAGAAAAAGAAAATAAAGGAGAGAGACTTACTGATTAGAAAAGGAAACTATAAGAGCTTTAATGAAAATGAAAATAATAATAATAATAAAAACAGAATATATACAAAACCCGTATTGAACCCAGCTCCTGTCTGCTGTGGGGCCCAGCCTGGGACTCTCCTGGTGCCTGCTCCATAGCATCAGTGGTGACAGTAATGTAATTACCATCAGGGGGTATGGATTTTTTTTACAGAAATTACCCTTAGATGTTGATGCTCCCAGACTTTTCTCTCTGGCAGTTTGTTGTAAATCCCATGAGGATGAACAAAGATTGTTGTATTGTATCATGACAGGATGGGATGCAACCCCATGATAGAAGCAGCTGAATATATACATATCTCTAAATCCTCATCCTGAGGAGTTATCATATAAAAATGTCTTACTGTCAGATTAAACATCTTTGCATACATAACTCAAAGGTAGTGTTTAATGCTAAGAGGGAAAGACCAAAGTTATATGTGCTGCAATACATTCTGATCTCAGAAACACATCCACACCATGTCAGCAAGCAATAGAGGTCTTTGGACGCTGTCAATCCTAGGTGGGCACCACATATATAACTAGGGAGTTAAATGCTGGTTAACCTTACACCATCATGAAACCGAGTCATTCCAGAGCTTGACTTAATCCACACCTTCAATCTTTGTTCCACTATGAGGGAAAACTTTTCAAGCCCATCAAGCTCAAGACATTAAGCACAAGTTCAAATTGATATGAACAAGAAACCTGCTGTCACACTAAAACTTATCAGCCTTACTTTGCACCAAAAAAAAAAAAGCAAGAGGTTTATTTCTTGTACAGAAATCATGCTAGGTATAAATAGATGTACTAGAATATCAAACTCAAAATATCATATTTAGATTCTGATGTGAACAAAAACCTTCATTAATAATTCATCTTATGACCCCCCTTCTGAGGCACTTGTATGTGCTGGCTAATATTAATTAAATTTGACACAGAATTGTAGCTCATAAGAGGCATGATTTGTCGTACCTGTCATCCTTCAAGGCCAGTTTGAATAATCAAGTTACAGCAAAATACTTGCCTCTGATCCATTTCTCAGGAGGTCAAGGAGTAGTTTGTAAGTCTAATAACTGATCCACAAATATGCCACCAATGTAATACCATTAGTTGTTCTTGACTGTCTGTTAATTTTGTCCCACTCATGAGAAGGGAAGAGAAGAGAAGAGAAGAGAAGAGAAGAGAAGAGAAGAGAAGAGAAGAGAAGAGAAGAGAAGAGAAGAGAAGAGAAATACATGGAAAGCAGGCTGCTTTGCCTTGATATTCATATCATGAGTAGTCAATATCTTAAGTGTTCTATTTCCTGGAAGTGCTTGACTTCTACTCTGACACATTATTTCCTGAATATTTCTCTTCCTTGAGGTGCTCACCTTAAAAACATATGTATGGATGGTGACTTGCAGAAATATTCAGTTACTTGGGTTGGTCTCATCTTACAACTCTGGTTCATTTGCTTAGGATGCTTGATTCATAAACACAAACTCATGCAACACCAGTTTTCTTTCACAGAACTATTTGCCTGCTTCATATTTGAAAAATCTGTAGCATTCAAAACTATATGCTCTTGCAGTCTATCTTGACATGATTATGGAAAGACAAAAAAAAAAAAAAAAAGTAACCTGAATAAACTTTTCCAATGTGTAACAGACTTTCTTGGAATACCTTTCCTTTCACAGAATAGATGCAAGTGGCATATGAAAAAAAAAACCATTATAAATTCATTATACAAAAGACAAATTAATAAAATACATCAACTGTTGCAATGCACTAAAATGAATTGGTTCTGAAATCTGTGAGAAGGCCCTAAGGCATCCATCTCTGAGAATCTCAGCCGAAATGTTTGAGGATCCCCCCATGTAGTTCCTCTTTGTATATCAAACACAAATTGTTTGCCATCATCACCTTTCTCAGTTGATTATTATGTATCATTTCTTATTTGTCATTCACTCTAACTCCCCATTTTCCTATTTATACTGCTTAAACGTTCAGTCATCATACCACTGTTTTCCCCTATGTCATATGTTATCCTGTAGAGGGTGTCCTTAACTGTGAGCAAAATCATTAGTTGATTTTTTTCATCCCAAGATCCAAAATAACTGGAGTTTGCTATTCTTATTAAATCAAATGTCAAGCAGTCATTGTTTTGACTGTAGGGAATGTCATGAAAATATTTTCTTGGAAAAAGCACCATGTAACACTTCAGAGACACTCTTTCGGAGGATAATATTCTTCCTACAGTTATTGGGGAATTTTGTTCTAATTCAAGACTAGATATTTGAGATTTAACTCTTGAAGTATTTTAAATTGCAATATTACAGAGTAACAAAATCACAGAATTGTTGGTGTTTGAAGGGATCTCTAAAGATCAACTAGTCCAACCCCCCACCACCAAAGCAGGTTTGCCTAGAGCACATTACACAGGATTCCATCCAGCTGGGTTTTGAGTATCTCCAGAGAAGAAGACTCCACAAACTCTTTGGGCAGTCTGTTGCAAGATTTTGCCACCCTCACAGTAAAGAAATTTTTCCTCATATTTAGATGGAACCTCCTGTATTCCATCTTGTTTCTGTTTCCCCTTGTCCTGTCACAGGGCATAACTGAACAGAGTCCGTCTCCATCCTCCTTGCACCCACCCTTTAGATACAGACATTGATAAGGTCTCCTCTCAGTTTTCTCTTCTCCAGCCTAAATAGTTCCGTCTCTCTAAAACTTTCCTCGTAAGAGTGACATCATCTTTATTGCCCGCTGCTGGACTGTCTCTAGTAGTTCCCTGTCCCTCTTGAACTGGGGAGCCCAGAACTGGACACGGTTTTCCAGATGTAGATGCACCGGGGCAGAATAGATGGGAAGGATGACCTCTCTCCTCCTACTGGCCAGATTCTTCTTAATGCACCCCAGGATACTAGTGTTACTTTGCATATATTTCTTGGGGATTCATATTTATAACTCCACTTGTTAGATACATTATCGGAACTTGGGACAGACTTTGATTCTTCAAGAAAGAAAAAAAATTAGTTTACAAAAAAAACATGGGAAAATAAAACCTCTTATTCAGAGGGCTTCACAAAGGGCTTGTATACAAGGTTGAAGATTAAGGAATCTTTGATCATCTCTCTACTGAAATAATGAGACAGACTGTCCTTTGAAAGAATGCACTTTTGCCCAGAAATATATAAAATAAAGTCTTTAAAAATAATACTTTCCTTTCTTACCTCACAATAAAATTTTATCATCCTAATGTCATTTTCATAGCTTACTCAACACTTATGAAACTGTTTCTATAGCTCAGATTTGCAATAGTTTTAAAATTGAATAAAATTCTATCTAAAGACATAATAATATGGGACCAATTACCTGTGACAATATATGCACTAAATAATCATCATATTATGATGACACACTGACATGAAAGGAGATTTATTAAGACAGGATGCCTAATAGAAGCAAGGAAATACTAAAGCTACTTTATAAAGTTGTTTACTGTTCTGTGCACTGAAGTTCAAAGATCAACTTAAGCTGAGGAAAGAACAGAGAAGGGCTGCTTAGACAATTAGGAGTCTGAAGAATCTTCATGTTATGGAGAATGACAGAACTTTGTTTAGCCCTGGCAAAATGAAGACAGAAAAAGATGACCTTTCTATAAATATACAATGGTAAATGGCACAAAAAGATAATAGCTAGCTAATAAAGACAATGTTGACTCAAAACCTAGTGCATATAAACTAGTCTTAAGTACATTTATGCTATAAATTAGCAAAATATTTTAACTGTCTGAATAGGGAGGTACAGCAGTAGACTTGCAGTCAGAATGGTGGAAGAAAATCACTGAACATTTTATAAAATAAACCCAAAAAACCCCCGAAACAACAAAAAAGCCACCACTCTTACCACCCCATAAAACAGTTCAATTCAGTTATAAAAAAATTATGAAATGTGGTGTCTTGCAACACCTGGCAGTTTGATGACCTAGGTCATCTTTTCTAATCCTACATTCCCTTTAATTAACTAAGGCACATGGTGAGAGAACATCAGGCATTGTTATGGATTTAATGGTTACCTAAACATTCATGGTGTGAAAAAGCATAATCAGTTCATAACCTCTCATGTATGAGGCACTTAATTGGGGTCAGTGAAAAGTTCCATATTTTCCACAATATACAGAATAACTCAGGATAGCTGTTTCTTGTAACTCTAGGACAAGTTCCTGTCAGGGCACAGCTAAGTCTTTTAGAGATTTTACCTTGTTTTTTTTCATTAAAGAAAGACCTCATGCCTTGACTTGTATAATATACATCTCAAACACTGGCAACCCAATTCATTGTCTGAAAAGGATGTGCCCAGCAAGTGGTAGAAGTAATCACAAGTACTTCTGATTTAAAGTGTAGTGGTGAATGTAGATAACAGACCTAATGCTTAGTACTACTGAAAATCAAATGCCTTTTAATATGACATCTGTTAGCAATCCATTCATTTTGTCCAGTTAAATTAGTTTTCAACTTGTACTTCATAGAGCAAACTCCTTCTGGTCAATGTACATTGGGAAGGGATTCACAGTCCATGAAAAACAAGCTTCTTGGTATCTATCTCAAATTGAGTTGTTTTTTTTTTTACAATCGACCAGTTCTTCATTTGCAGAACTCCACAATTCCTCATTCTCTCAGACATTAAAGCTATTTTTAAGCTATTTTTCTTGAAATTAAAGACTAGATTTTGCTGTAGATGTATTTTTCCTAAGGACAAATCAGTAAGATAACAGACTAAATACCATTCTTGTCTTTACCTTGCACACTCCTCAGCCTGGATGTCATGCTTTCTTATGAAAGTATGGAAAGTGTTGTTGTTCAGTGAAGCATGGCTAAGCCATTATTACGTCAGCTTGATCTGATACTGATTATGAAAAGGATAAGAAATCTACATTATTTGGATTGTCCAGGATCATGAATCATCTAATCAGAAGACATAAGTTTAAGTGAAATCATAATCTTGTCGAACAACCTAAGTCATAGTAAGATGTATAGCCATACATGGCTCAGTAAAAGCAAAGTTACTCAATATTAAAAAAATGTTCTATTGTTTTTTCTGGTTTCAGTCAAGAGCTAATAATGAGCTACACAAAGATGTTTTAGAGGTTTAAATCAAGAATGTTTGTTAAAATATACTGAATGTTACAAACATTTCTTATTGAAACCTGGCAATTGGTCAGAAAAGGTGAAGGGAGGTCAGATGTACCGCTTCTCAGTAAGGAGCTGTTCGTTAGCCAAGCTAGGATAGGAGATTGACATCTTGTATGAAACTATATTTACTTATAAAAATAACAAACATGATGCTTACCTAAAAATGATCCAGTTGTTTCTTAAATAAGGATGGGAAACACGAGTTCCTGAATGACAACTTAAATGTGTCTGGACGTGATCAAAGACTTCAGAAGGTAGATTGATTAGGAGATCTAACATCACTCAAGTGGAACTAAGGATGTCCTTGAAGAGAAACCTGCTTAAAAATGGTCTTTAAAGTAAGCCTTCTAAGGTAAGTCCTCTCAGATAGAATAATGATAAACTGATACACATGATGCAAAAAACCTGCCAGCCATCTTACCAAAGAGGACAGGAAGTTAACTGAATAAAGCAGGGATATTTCTGGTAAAGTTTTACTCTTAGATGGTGATCTATTTTTCATGCTTTATCAACATAGTTGTTTGCTGTCCTGTCTGAATTAGTTATTTTGACTACTTTTTATATA
>WTSP01025744.1:91324-125996 GCA_025331215.1 Actenoides lindsayi
TTTTTAATCTTGATACAGTTAAGTATTATTTTTAAAGTAAGTAGATAAATAAAATGTGAAACTGCAGCTGACTGAGCTTCCCAGTCTATTCTCCAATGTCTCCAAAGGGTAACAGAGCAGGCCTCCTTTTTATTGTCCAGATAGAGGGATGATTGGACACGTAGAAAGATCTAACTGTGAATATGAAAGCTTTCTATTAGAAACTAAAATAGGCAGTGTGCACTTGGAACCTTTTTAATGACAGGATTTAGGCTAAAGTGAAGGTCAGGCCTCCAAATTTAAACTATTCAGTTAGCACTCTGGTAAATTTCTGAAGCATACAAGAGATTTGGACTAGGTGATCAACATACTGATGATCCTTCCTAGTCTTCACAGAGATCAATACCCTCATATAAATAAATAGGAGACCATGTCTGTTTTCTATTATTAACTGTTTATGTTTTCATAGTCTTCAAATATCAGAACATACTACCAGAACTGGTTTAAAATGTACAGAGTTATTAAAAAAAAAAATCAGTACAGTAGTCTTTCTAAAAATTAATAGACCATGTTATGACAATTCATGCAATTCTTCTGGTCATTTATTTAAATATATTTCTATTTTGAAATAACTATCTATTTTAATAACACAATCACTGTGTTCATTACTCATGGTCACTAATTCAATGGAAACTAGAACTTGATTCCTGAATGGTTTTTGTCTTTTGCACACATCTCTTTATACATGCAGTTACTAGGAAATCAGTGTAAGATTTACTATAGTTTAAGTAATAGAATGATGAGTTCATAGAATTATTTATTTGAAATTGTTGCTCGTAAGATTAAATTTTGTCTTTCTTATCAATTACAGACATTGTTGACAGTGTCAGTTTAACAACGGCAGAATAAAAAAAAAAATTACGCTTCTATTCCTCAATGATTGTTTATTTATTCTATTATTTTATCAATAAATTACAAAAAGTGAAAATTTTTAACGTATTAGTACTAAAATTTATCCGAAAATAAAGTCTAGCTTTTGATTTTGAAAATATTATCGAAATCTCTTCCTTTACAGGGGAATGCCTATTTTTTCATAGTATATAGTTTAAAAATAAACTCTCTATGTATTTCATCAAGATTTTTTCCATTTAAAATACTTTAGTTTTATGAATTCTGCTTAAAGATTTCTGAAAGGTGCCTCTGAAAGAGGTGCAGAGCAAATGGACAAAAGGTGATGCACATAAGTGACAGACCAACAAAACTTCCAGTTAGAAACTAGAAAAAAAAATTAAAGTAATCACAGTGAAGGTAGTCAAACACGGAAATAAGTTTCCCAAATAGACTCTGGGATATTCATTACTGGAAATACTGAAAACTTGATTGGGTGTAATTGATTCATCTGACTGAGTCTTGAATATTGATCTAACTTTGAAATTGGCCCTACTTTGAGCTGAGAATTGGACTAGATGACCTAGAATTGTCACCTGTAACATAAATTGTTTCCTTTATGCATCTATGTGTAAAAATAATTATATCTGTTTCTGAACAGTCCCTGTAAAACACTGTAAAACCGTGCTTATTGCAGCTTTAACCAGTTTGAAAAGGGTTATAATCACTGAGTAAATCCTTATAGAGATCTACTAGAAACACTTGGCTATGTTATACAGATTTTGGAGGGAAAGATTGTAATTTTATTAAATCAACAAATGTATTTGGGGTGACAAACAAACAAACTTTTATTTGTATCAAGTTAGAATAGAAGCAACAAACATGAAATAGTGTGGTGGGTTTACTCTGGCTGGGCACCAGTTGCCCACCAAGCCCTTCTATCACTTCCCCCAACCACTGTCAGCACGGCACACAGGGAGACAATAAGATGAAAAGAAAAGAGCCATGGGTTATGATAGATAAAGATGTTATTTTCTACTTCCCTTCTGCAGGCGATGTCAAGCCAAGTCCAGGAAGCAGGGCTCCAGAACACGTTGCAGTTGCTCGGAGGACAAAGCCGAATGCTCCCCCTATCCTCCTCCTGCCCTCTCCCTTTACAGTTGAGCTGACATCATATGGTATGGAATATCCCACTGGTCAGCTCAGGTCAGCTATATCCCCTCCTTCATCTTACCCCCCCAGCCTCTGGTGCCATGTGAGAACTGGTAGTCATAACATAGATGTGTTATCAACACCCTCCAGCTCCCAGTACTGCAGCACGAGGGCTGTATGGGGAAAAGCAGCTCAGCCAGACCCACTACAAATAGGTACTGCTGTGGAACAACAATTTACAGTTACTGTACTCTGTCCAGTTTGGGGTGCTCTCAACATCAATGAAGGGTTGATCAACTTCGGCAAGTCCGGATGAGGTCATGATGATGGTCAGGATGAGAAGATTTGCCTTTTGAGAGAGGCTGAAGCACTGGAGCTTGTTCAGTCTTAAAAAGAGACAGATGTGAGAGAACAGCAGAACTTTTAGTACCTGTGGGGAGGTCAAGAAGATGGAGCCAGGCTTTTTACTGTGGGAGATAGAGATAAAGACAAATTCAAATTGTAAATACTTAGCAATGGTAATGTGTGACCAAAGAATGATTTGGCACAAAGGACAAGAAAACTCAACTGGCTGGAAGCAAGCATGCCATAGACAGAATGGGTCCCTGTAAGGGAGTGAAGTCTCCCTTAGTGATAAGAAAGGGCTGCAGCCTTGTCCTGTAGCAATCCTAGAATGATATGAGCATTCAGAGGCCACCCTCTATCAGTGGAGCTGGTGTTGGGGAATGGACTCAATGCAAGGCTGAGGTACCCCATGTTAACACTCATGATTGTTACTGGTGCAAGTGTGCACAATGAATCGCCTTGTGATGTGTTTTTGTCAACCCCTTGTAGAATCACAGTAAGACTCTGTCCAATGCCAAGGTCAAGCCACTACAACATTGTTATTTTTCTTTTTTAAAAGAATGTATTTAAATACAAACATATAATTATTTCACCTCAAGGAGCAAAATAGAAAGTTCCCAATAGTGGGAAGGTGACAGACAATAAGTCTAAGTAGAAATAAGAGGATCAGACTGGAAAGGAAGAGAAACCTCTTCGCTATGTGGATGGTCAGGCATTGGAGTAGGTTGCCCAGAGAGGCTATGCAGTTTGTTCTTTGAGTTTTTCAGATCTAACCAGACACAGCCCTGAACACAAAAACATAGAATGGTTAAGTATTGTTAGGATCTCTTGAATTTAAAAAAAAAAAGTAATTTTCTGAAATTTACTCATTGGTACTAAGCCCATCCTCTCCTGAAGGTCTGTCAAAAACTGTTATGTGGATTTTTTAAAATGTAACTCAAAAATTATTGTCTTTTTTTTGAAAATTGTTTTTAAAAAAGCCCAATTCATATGTTTTATTATAATCTATTGTTACCACATTTTGGCACTTTGGTGATTCCTATAATCTTTTGTTACCACATAGAAAGCTAAAAATGTCACTGTGGTAGTTTGACCTTGGCTGGATGCCAAGTGCCCACTAAGCTGCTCTATCACTTTTCCCCATTCCTCTCAGCTGGAGCAGGGGGAATAAGGTGAAACTCGTGGACTAAAAGAAGACCAGTTTAATGAAGAAGCAAAGAAAGGCTGTGCGCAGAAGCAAGAGAAATCAAAGATATATTCTCTACTTCCTTCTCATCAGGAGGTGATGTCTGGCCCTTTTCAGGAATCCAGGCTCCAAATGCATAGCGGTTGCTCTAGAGGACAAGCTGATGCTCCCCCCTTCTCCCTCCCCTCTTTTTCCTAGGTTTTTATAGTTCAGATGAAGTGATATGCTATGGAATATCCCTTTGGCCAGTCTGGGTCAAAGCACAGCACTGGGAGGTCTGCTGTGAGGAAAATTAACTCCAACTCAGTCAGACCCAATACAGTGACAGTTCTTTTATAAGATCAGATTTATACCCTTTCTAAATCTAGTCCTCTTAGTTTGGAAGAACTAAATGTTATCTACTTTTCACTATGTTCTAAAAATATTTTGTGAACATCAGGTATAAATGTAATGAGAAATTTATAGAATACTTTGCAGGTGAGAGTCAGGCAAAATATATGCTTTTTTAAAGTTCAAATATGAACCATTTTTAATTTTCCCTTATATGCTTTTGTTGATGTTTATTTATATTTTTCTTTTACATTTATAGAATGATGAAATCATAGAATTGTTCTCATTGGAAGAGACCTTTAAGATCATCTAGTCCAACCGTTAAGCCAGCACTGCCAGGTCACCACTAAACTGTCCCTAAGGTCCACATCTACACCTCTTTTAAACAGCTACAGAGATGGTAATCCCACCACTGCCCTGGGCAGACTGTTTCAAAACTTCACAACTTTTTTTGTGATTAATTTTTTTGTTAATGTCCAATCTAAACCTCCCCTGGCACAATTTGAGTCTATTTGCTCTTGTGCTATCACTTGTTCCTTGAGAGAAGAGACCGATACCCACTTCACTATAACTTCCTTTCAGGTAGTTGTAGAAAGCAATAAGGTCTCCCCTCGGCCTTATCTTCTCTGGGCAAACAACCCTAGTTCCTCAGCCACTCTTCACAAGACCTGTGCTCCAGATCCTTCACCAGCATTGTTGCTCTTCTTTGGACAACTCCAACACCACCATGTCCTTCTTGCAGTGAGGGGACCAAAACTGAACACAGTATTCAGGGTGCAGCCTCACCAGTGCTGAGTACAGTGGTAAAATCACTTTCCTGATCTTGCTGGCCACACAGTTTCTGGTACAAGCCAGGATGCTGTTGCCTTCTTGTCCACCTGGGCACACTGCTGTCTCATATTCAGACTGCTGTCTCATATTCAGACTGCTGTCGATCAATACCATCAGGTCCTTTTCTGCTGGTCATCTTTCTAGCCACTCTTCCCCTAGGTTGTAGCTTTGCATGGGATTGATGTGCCCCAGACATGGTTTTACTTGGCAACTGGAGAGTTCTGAAGCTTCCTTATCAGAATTTCTGATATAATCACATCATGCTGTAATGCTTTCATAGACCTCTTGTGTATAATTTGACCTTACCCATATTATTACACAATATTACACAATTCAGAAAATTTGCTTAATACGATATTAATTCTCACTTGAATATTTACTTCATAACATTCCTGACTAAAAAAATATTTTCTTCTGATGTGAATGCAGCTCTCATGTGCATGTCCATATGGTACATATCTTTAGTAACAACATTACGGAGTCTTTTAGAGCCATGTGTAGCATATTTTTTCAACAAGAAAAATATATCAGTAACTGGAAATTTCTCAATAAGCTTCACTGATATAAGGCTTCTTCAATGAAGAGAAAAAGTGAATGTCTAAGAATAGTCTGCAAAACAGGGCATGTTTAGACTGTCTAAGACTATAAGCTTTGTGACCAGTACTGACTTCAGAAAACAAGGTCCAATTTGCCTTAAGGTTTGAAAGAACATGTTCAAAAGGTGGTGTGAAGTTATAAAGAGAAGAGATGGGTGTTTCAAAGATTTTTAAAATTGGCCAGCTCTAAAGTGCTAGCAGACAGAGACAGAAGACAGATAAAGGTCTATTATAGCATCATAGAATAGTTTTGGCTGGAAGAGACCTTCAGGATCATCAAGTCCAACATTATTTCTAGGCCTATCAAAACCCACTAAACCAGGTCCCTAAGCACAACATCTACCCATCTCTTAAACATTTCCAAGGATGGTGACTCCATCACCTCCCTGGGCAGGCCATTCCAGTGCCTGACAGCCCTTTCTGTACAGAAATCCTTCCTAATATCCAGCCTGAACCTCCCCTGGTTCAACTTCAAGTCATTTCCTCTTGTTCTATCACTTGTCACCAGGGAGAACAGATCAACTCCCACCTCGCTACAATTTCCCTTCAGGTAGTTGTAGAGGGCAATAAGGTCTGCCCTCAGCCTTCTTTTCTCAAGGCTAAACAGCCCCAGATCTCTCAACCTTTCAAATTATCACATTTGACAGATTTCAGCCTTATCAGATTTGACTGTAGTAGCATCTCAACAATAAAATGCTCAAGTGCTCAGGCAGTGTAATTCATGTATTGGTATCTGCTATATAAATTTGAATTAACTAATCATATTTACATGTACTGTGAGCAAAAGGACTTGTCATCATTTTCTTTATTTGCACCACTTGACCTACAGAATCTCTACAAATATTTCTTTCATGTCTCATCAAAGGCAGCCTAATAGATGACAACGGAAACTGTATTTCTGTATTTCTTCACTTCTTGTAGTGTGCTTATGAATTCATTGATACAACATGATTCTCTTTTTGTTGTTTTTTTTTCCTTCTCTGGCAGTATGTTATAGAAATCCAGTCAGAAGAAAAGGATAGCTGTGTGTTAGATGTGGGAATAGACAGGAAAATGATGGCACCTTAAGTGCAAAGTAGGCTTCAGTACTGTCAAGACTTTTATGCCTATAGGCATCTCCAAAATGAGACATTTAAGCATACAGATGAAGTTTGCATCTAACTTTAAAAATCAACCATTTTAATATTTATGTAGAAACTATTCATGCTACATTTCTTGTAAAGTCAAATAAAAAGAAATAAATATTCAGGTAAAATATTTCATCTTACTGTAGACTTCTTAATTAGTTACTCATATTTCAGATTCCACTGATTTATTTTACTTGCTAATTTTAGGATAAGAGTTTTAAATTCTGGAAGTACCTTCTCTTTCCATCACTTACAAAGTAATCTAGAATGACTGGCTCAGCCATAAGCCAACAATAAAGATAGTAAGCAGTGTGTACTTGGCAAAAATTTCTTTGACAAGAGAAGTAGAGAATTATGGTAAGAGTTAAGTACAGAATTAACTCTACTTGCTTGGGTAATGGCTGAACAAGGAGTTTAAGGAATTAAGAGCTGTGACAGATGCACTCCACCCCCAATTAACCAAACCACAAACAGTCTGATATAGGTTCCAAAGGAGGTGAAGACCTGAGCCACAGCCAGGTGAAGAACTACTCTAGACAACCAATAAAAGAGCAAAGCAAACAAAGAAAGTTATGGATACCAAAAGTCTTAAGCATACCTTTCCTATTGTACACAATTTGACTATAAGCAAACCACTTGATTTCATAAATATTACATGACAGTCTAAGCCAACCTTCTTTGAGCTCTCCCTTCTAGGAAGAGTGGCTGCATGGAGATCTCCAGCCATGAGATCTTTTATCAACAACAAATCAGTGAATGAGCCCAATTTGAGTTCTCCCTGGACAGCAACTGGACCATACATCAGGCAACTTTGCTTCCGAGCAGGGATGTCTCTCAGTGTTAAAAGATATTAGTTGTTTAGCTTAAAAAAGCAAAATTTAAACAGAATAAAGCACTTGAAGTCATAATGGTGTGTGATTTAGTGTGCTGTTTGCTTAGCTTACTTACTGAGCATGAGTAGCTAGTTTCACTAAAGCCTCAGGCCTCAAAAAGTTATTTCCACTTAGATTTACTAAACATGTACCTACTTAGTCAAAACAGGGATTCCAGAACCTGCATAAATGAGAAGACAAGGAGACTTGAAAGCTACAGCCATCAACAGCAGATGCAACTAGACAAGATAACTGCAGTGGGGTAATTCAACAAGGAGTCAGAAGATGTCAAAACAGAACCGTTTTCAGATCCAGTGAGGAACATGAAGACTTCAGACCCAACTATTATTATTGCACTGAACTGTCACATGATGGGTGGTGAGTAGTCTGTAAGGGTAAAATTGCCCAGGGATTTCTTTGTCTAGTTGGCTCCTCTTTCATTTCCTCTTTTTTTTTCTTGTGGGATCCTGCTCCAGAGACCCCCTGCATGAACTGACCCTGCTGCTTTACCACTCTATCAAATTGTTTATTTTTATAAAATCCTATGCCTGACAGTTTGCCTTCCTAGTCAGGAAACATTAGGATTTGAACTTTGGAGAAAACTACTGCTGGACATCCAGACTGAAGGTAGATGAATTGGGAATAAGCATGCTGAAACTTTGAAAACCTAGCTAAATGATATAAAGGATTGAGTTAACACATATAATACTTTGGCCATAAACTCTTGATCAAGTCTGGGACTAGGATTGGATCCAGTTGCACCTAGACTCTTCTCTGAGAAGGAGTTTAGAAAGCAAGGGGGTCCATTCTGAAGCTTGCGACTCAATAGAAGGGTCTCCTTTACCTTTTCACATATATGGTCTCTGTACAAATTATTCCAAATCCATTTTCCCTTGATTTTCCCTTGTATATTTCCTTGTGCAGTAAATAATAGAGTGAACCTTGCTATCAAACTCTGTTAGGTTGCACTTTTACAAAGTCTTTAAGGTCTAAAACACTTAGTCTGTGACAAGACTACAAAGACATGGGCATAGAAATTCAGGTAGTTAAGTCCTTTATGGATTACTTTTAATGTCTTTTGAAAGTCAAAGCCCCTTTTAAAAACCTCTTATGTATGTTCCTTTTGATTTCAACATTTTTTTTCCATCTCACCACAATCTGTTTATCCCACTAACTCTCTCTCCTCCTTCCATTCATATAGTTCCCTCTTTTTCCTAAATGAATTAAATTTACCCTTAATATATTATATGAGTTCTGATTATATTTGCCTAATTTTAAGTACAAAGGATTTAGCCATTGTAAGGATGAGAAAAATAATTTTAAGGAGCTGTTCTTCCCATCTTAATGTAGATGTCTAAAACTGGTTAGCTGAATCACAGTCAAAAGCACCTATACTTCTTTATTTAACATCAAGATAGCTTAAAGGGAAACTCTGATGTTGATTACATGTCCAGTGAGGAACAAAAATCAAGAAATAGAACATGTCAAAGAAAAGCTTAAATTTAATTTTAATTGAGACTTAGCAGAGTTGAATTAAATAGGCTTCTTTTTTATAATGTTAAAATAAATCACTATAAATGAGTAAGACTTTTATTCAATATTTTCATTATTAATTTATTCCATCAGATACAGTTTGTCTTGTTGCGCTTATCTAAGAAATACATTATTGGGCCTTGTTTCATTATCTACATACCAATTAATTCCTTTTTTGCTTCATTTATCATTTCTCCTTTTGAATTCTGCTTCAGTGAATTATCTCTTCCATGGAAAACAGGTGAACAGAGAGTGAAAAAGGCTTATTCTTGTTAAGTAGTGAAATTGTAAGGCTCAGCTGCCTGAAATTCTATAACGTGTCGCAGATGGCACCTTCTTTTTTAAAGCAAAACTTACCATTTTGTCTGGATAGACAGCCTCCACAGGATAAAGTTCATTGGACTGTTACGGTGTTAAGTCGCAAATGGATAGAACAATGTGCTTCATCTATGCCACTGGCACCCAATCATATTTAAATTAAACTGTTTCTAGCTTATAAATCTTGCATATGTTTCTGCTTTTGATTACTTAATATATGATGATATGTTGTAATTATTCATTACCAAAGCATATGATACACCAATAATGTTTAAGATACTTAATTTCCAAGTGTTTGGGGTTTTTTTTAAATTATTTTTAGATACAAGTGAGTGCATCAATGAAACTCATATTGAACGGGTTTGGGGATGAATATTTAAATTTTTTTTATAACTTCATAAAAGCACTAAATCTAGTGCTTCTAGTAAAAAACCCAAAATCCTGACAAAATGATCCTTATTGCTTTTGTTGTTTGTTTTGTTTTGTTTGTATCTAATGGTCATAACAAAACATCTTTCTTTGTCTTGCGGATCATGCAATAGTATTAGACAGAAATGGACTAGATGGCCCAATATCTTACTTTTTCTTACAATAATTTGTGCTGGGTTTGGCTGGGATAGAGTCAATTTTCTTCACAGTAGCTAGTGTGGGGCTGTGTTTTGGATTTGTGACTAACATGGAGTTGATAATACAGGGATATTAGTTACTGCTGAGCAGTGTTTACACAGTCAAAGCCTCTTCAGTTTCTCACCCCACTGCACCAGCAGTAGCCTGGAGTGCACAAGAAGGTGAGAGGGAGTGTAGCCAAGCCAGCTGACTCAAATTATCCAAAGGGATATTCCATACCACAGAATGTCATGCTTAGTGTATAAACTAGGGGGAGTTGGCTGGGGTGACTGGATTACTGCATTGGTCAGTGGACGGTAAGCAATTACTTTGTGCATCACATGTCTTTTCTTGGGTTTTATTTTTCTCTCCTCTTGTCATATCCCTTTTCATTATTATTATATTTTGTTATTGTTGTTATTATATTTTATTTTATTTTAATTGCTTAACTGTTCTTACCTTAAGCCACAAGTTTTACTTGTTTTTTCAATTCTCCTCCTCATCCCACTGGAAGTGGGGAGTGAGTGAGTGCTTGCATGCTGTTTAATTGCTGTCTGGAGTTAAACCATGACATAATTCTACCATTTCTTTACAGCAGTTCATCGAGATTTAATTTCTCTGCTTTTCTTGAATATTTTTGAAAGGATTCTGTCACAGAATTTAAGAAAAAAACTTTTGAGAGGTCCTTAGTATGATCCTGAAGGAAATGGCTTACTGCTTGTGGGTAGCATAGTTATCTCAGCTGACTTTTAATAGACCTTTGGTACTTAATATAAATAAAATTCTCCAGTTAGGTGAAAGTAATTTAGAATTTAATTAGATGTTAATTTATATATCCCACTACCAGAAAGGAAAGAAACAAGCTAGTGAGCTTTTTCAAATGGAGAAAGGAAAGGTATTACTCTAGAAGAAGAACTTGTAAAGTAGCTAAATTCATTGTTTTTTACCAACTGACTTACCTTGTTCAGTTGGATCAATTGCCCTCATTCATTGCCTTTCAGTTAAACAAGTATCCTCATGCTTTTATGAGCCATAAACCATGAAAACAATGGGAGCCTACCTTGTTTTATAGGAATATGTTTCATTTGACTCATGCTGAGAAGAACCCCAAATTATCTAGCTTTAAATGCAATTGGAAAAAACAGCAAACAACAAAATCTCAGATGAGATCTGAAGTGGTTATATGCATTGAATTCTGTATAGTTTAGCTCAAAAATTATCTGGAAGCTGATTACATTTCTTCAAATTTCTGTCTTCTAAATTTTTATTTCTACTGACAGATTTTGTTCTGCTTCAAGCTAACATATTTTGGAGAACACTGTAAAGATACAGGAGAGTAATGGTGTTTCATTCCTAGAGATAGTATATTCACATGTGCTAAATCACAGAACTGTTTATTAATATTAAATGCAAAAGAAGTGTACTTATAGTTCAGCCTAAGTGGCACGTTAGGTAACCAGGAAAAATTAGATAAGCCCTTCATAGTCTCCAGCTATGGCATCTAGTTATATTACTGGTGTAAGCTATTCATAAATATTCTCTCTAATAACACCTTTCAGATATAACAAGTAAAATGGTGGAAAAAAAAAAAAAAGTGTTATTCTTTCACTAGACAAAATAGACATGCAAAACATCATCCTTATAATACTTTCAATACCATACTTTGTCAACATATAATACCAGAGTTCCATACACAGTTACGTTGAAATAATGGTTCACCTAATTCTGTCAAATGTAAATCTTCTACAGTGTTAAAATGCTACTTTCCTATCTCAGACAATACCATTATTTCTAATCTGAGTGCCTTTCTAATGTCTTAGAGCCTTTTAACAGGCCATTTCTTTCTTCCTTCTATGATCTTCAAAACTTCAGTTGTTTTTACTCAATCTAGTGAATTAAATTATATTAGTGCACTTAAAATAAGTTGAAAATTATCACTGTACTTATTCAAGGCTTTTAGTTTATCAGAGAAGGTGAGGGGAAAGTGGCTTCAAAGCAATGAAACAGATAATACGTTTCCTATCTACCTACTTCACAGAAGAGAAATATAATTGTGTTCATGCTCTCAAGGGATCTGCATGAGCCTGCTTCTTGATCAGCAAAGAACATAGATGTATGTGTTATTTCAGACTCTCCAAATCATGTACAATACCTCAAGGCAATGAAGAACTTTGAGGGTTTTTTTAATTGCTGAATAGCAGTAACACAAATATTAAATCTAGAATTTAAAAAAATTTCTGTGTGTCTCAAACCATCTTTCATACATTCTGGAGGTGTGAAAGAAAGGAAATGACAATGGAGACTATGGGCATAAACAATATTAAATATCTATGCTGTTGATTTTTATCTTGCTGCACTGCAAAAACCTCTTCAGTACTACATCCTTATTAGTTATAGAGTCTATCCAACTCATTAATAGCAAGCTGATAAAGGAAGAATTGGAAGTATTGCTGGAATATTTCTTTCAAAATTATTTCTCACAAAATCAAATATCAAAAAAAGGAAGAAATTCAGAGCATGTAAAAGTATTTTTCAGAGAGCCATATTAAAAATGGAGGCAGAATTTCTGGATATTTTCACTCTTTCACAGGCTTACCCATGAACTTATCTTAAATTTGCTGGGAAAAGTGAAATGTTTATGACTGTAAGTCTAAATCTTTTTTTCAGTAATAGCTATAATATCAAATTCCAATGAGAAAGAATTTCCCAAATTTTATGTTTATAGGATAAGCTTGAATAATGTATTAACTTCTGTCTTTAAGAACAAACAGACGTTTAAATACTTATATATGTAGGAATATATGAGAATCATTCAAAATTTAGTAGAACCACAGAAAGAAAATTGTTTATAATGTTACATTTGTACAACTGAATAGTTAAAAATGTAAGATGGAAAAATAAAAATGGTGAAAAGGATAATGTGCTTTCTCTAAGACAGTAAGAAAATCTGAAGACATTATTGATAACTCCCTTACTGTTGGGATTATTTTTGATACATATTAAAGCAATTCTCTAAAGTATTGTATCATCTGTCTAGGTTGTCAAGAGAATGATCCAAACCTTTGTAAAAAATGTAGGTTAAGTGCATGGCACAGAGCCTGGGCCCACAGTTGTCCAGACTGCACTATTGCTTTATCATGGGATATCTCATTTTGAGTCACCCATCCAGATATCCCAGAACACTAGGCATGCAACAAACTGATTTCTGCCCTATCAAATCACAGAATCACAGAATGGTAGGGCCTGGAAGGGATCTCTAAAAAGCATCTAGTCCAACCACTGTGCCAGAGAAGGATCACCTAGAGTAGATGACACAGGAACAAGTCCAGGTAGCTTTTGAAAGTCTCCAGAGGTGAAGATTCCACCACCTCTGTTTCAGTGCTCTATTACCCTCACAGTGAAGAAATATTTCCTCATGTTGAGGTCAAATCTCCTGTTTTCCAGTTTATGGCCACTGCCTCTAGTCCTGTCACTGGACACCACTGAGAAGAGCCTGGCCCCATCTTCCTGACACACACCCTTTAGATATTTATAAGCATTGATAAGATCCCCCCTCAGCCTCCTCTTCTCCAGACTAAACAGACCCAGATGTCTCAGACTTTCTTCATGTGGTAGATACTCCAGGCCCTTAAACATCTTAGTGGCCCTGCTGTGACAAAGAGAATGGACTGCAAGGTTTAAGCAAATGATTTATTTGGACTCACAGGTTTAACTGTAAGGCCTAAGCAAACCATCTATTTGAAATCTAATACACCACTAATGCAAGTTTTTATGGATACAGTGGAAGAATGCACTATTACAACTTAAAAGCAAGAATAGACTGTAACAGATTAGAAAATGTAGTAAATATTATACATATATTAGTATATCATCCTCATTTGCAATCTTACAAAATGCTAAATATTCCCTTACCACTCCAGGTAAGGGCTCTCAATCTTAAAAAAGTCACCTTGGCCAATGTCCTGACCAAGGGGGAAGGGTCTCCATACAGGTGAGCATGGGAGAGGCAACTCCCAAAATCTAAGCTAAAACTTAGCACTTTTATCCCCTGGTTTACATGACTGATTATACAGTTTGAATAGACAAGGTTGTGTCTGAAACCCTCCGAGTGGTTTTGTCAAAACTATGCCTGATTGGAGTATGCTGTCTGGAGACACAGAAGTCAGCTGAAACCACCACTGAAGCCCTCCAGCTTCTCCTTTATCTTACTTTCTCAGGAAGCCAAATAGTGGTTTGAATTGAGACTCAGGGCATACCATTTGTTGAAGAACTGCAAGTTTCAGCTCAGGTTTTGGTTCTTTATGTGGTGCAGCATTGCACTGTTTGGCCTGAGGCTTATGAACAACTCAGGGCTGAGCCATCTACACAGCTCTCCATGTATCTCTATGTATGTCTTTGCATATATAGGGCCACAGATAGGCAAACCAAGGCTGAGCTGCTTGCACAGCCCCCAACCCCCAGCCCCACCGTAAGTTGCCTGCATGCACTAGATGTTACCAAAACTTGCTTATGAACTATGAGCCAGAAAATCCATATACCTGTACTGGACCATCTCCAGTAGTTCTTTCTTCTTGAACTGGAAAGCCCAGAACTAGACACAGTACTCAGGTGAGGCCTCACCAGCAGGGGAAGGAGAACCTCCCTTGACCTGCTGGCCCCATTCTTCCTAATGCATCCCAGGATGCCATTGACTTTTTTGGCCATGAGGGCACACTGTTGGTACATGGTCATCTTGTTGTCCACTAGGACTCCCAGGACCCCATAGCTGCCATCCATCAGATTAGCCCCCAACCTGTACTGTTACATGGGGTTGTTCTTCTGCAGATGCAGTACTTTACACTTGCCTTTATTGAATTTCTTTATATTTCTCCCCACCCAGCTCTCTAGCATGTCTAGATCATGCTGGATGGCAGCACAGCCTTCTGGCGTATCAGTCACTCTTCTCAGTTTAAAGTTAAAACATAGCTGGGACTTATGTCCAAATCCACGAAATGGGCAATATTCTGAGGTTCTATAGATGTACTCCTGTATCTTGGAAATGAATTTCCATATTACCATCTATAAAAAAGAATCTCGCTTATAGCTCGCTGACAGAAAACCTAAGCATACTAAGAATGCCCTAATTTCTCTTGAGTGCAGAGCTTGCAAATTTATCTGTACACCAAGTATATGTGCCCAAAGGGATTTAAAATATGTAGTCTACTTCTTAAAGGTGATGTTTAGGTGAGGGTGGCTCACTTTTTAAGACACAGACACAAGTTTGAAGCTAAAGCACTCATCCAGAAAATGAGATAACTGGCTTCAGCTTTCATGCTGCTCTGAAGGGATTCAGATTCATGAAGCCCATTTTCTAGGAAATTGCATAAACCATTAAGAGGGGAAAGGTTTGCCATTTGCTTTGAGGCAGTTTTCAGTGCTGGCAATATGAGATTTACAGGAATAACAGAAAAACAAGCAACAAAAGCTTAACCTGACAATTTCACTGTTAAGACAGTAGTCATAAGCTTGGGATATATTCTTGTGACTGCTAATGTATTATATACTAGATGGCCATTGGATAAAATCAGGAGACAATTGAGAATAATATAGCAGAAAAATGTTTCTTCTAAATTGCATAACCATGAAGCCACAATTTCAATCCTGTATATGTTGGATTCTTTATTTCCTATGGAAATACTATTGGTTTCCTAGTTGTACAGTGATTCATTTTCAAGATCACAGAGATTATTCCTTTCTGATCCTCCTTTACCTTTACCCTTCTTTTTTATTATTTCTTTAATATATTAGCAAATAAATCAAGCTTCTTGGAAATGTTCTAATTAACATCTCTTACTGAAAACATAGGTGTCAGCGTGATCTCCCTGGTTTTTAAAAGGAAATAGCTGCATATGGTATTTAAGGATAAGCAAAATGAGGTGAAAGTGGATGGGATTCAGATATCCATCGTGCTGCTTCTGAGCCAGGTCTTCTTTATAAGCAACATGAAAAAACAGGCAGCTCTACACCATGATTTATATCATTCTGCAGCTGATTCTTAGATTAATCAGGACCAGAAAGACCATATCAAGAGTGTTGTTTCTACTTCTGGGCTCCCCAGTACAAAAGACACATGAGCATAGAGGCACAAGTTCAGGGAAGCGTCCTGAATATGATTAAACTGTTGTAAATATCTGACATCCGGGGAGATGTTAAGTGAGCTGTGACTGTTCAGCCTGGAGAAAACTCATGTGGGATCTTATCCATGTGTATAGATAGCTGGGATGAGGTAATGGGGAATGGGAGGGGATGAAGAAGACAGAGTCAGACTTTTCTTAGTGATCCCCTGTGACAGGACAAAAGGCAACAGACATAAACTGAAACACAATAATTTCTGCCTGTATGCAAGAAAAAACTTTTACTGTGGGGCTGGACAAACACAGGAACAGGTTTCCCAGAGAGGTTACTCAGTCTCTTTCCTTGAAGATATTTAATACCTGACTGGAATGGTCCAGAGCAACTTGCCCTAGATGACCCTCCTTCAGCGGGAGAGTTGGACTGGATGATCTCCAGAGGTGCCTTCCAACCTCAACCATCCTGTGATTCCATGATTTTCTGCGATTTGAAGTGTCTACTATTCTCTGCCGAATCTGAAAGATTTGAGAGTCACTAGTCCAGATGTAGATTTACACAACACAGTTACATTGTACCATATATAACCACTTTTTTGGACAGTATTACTGCCTCTCTTTTAGGTCAATTACTTTGAGCATTTTTAGCTAAGAACAGAGACATGCAATCAAATAGGATATACACAATCTACAACCACAGAACAGTCATTCCTTGGCTATGACACACAAAAGACAGCAACAATTTTATGAGCTGTCATTCTGAGGACTGATATGCTCACCACCCCAGTGAGGTGACATCCAGGAGGGGATGGAGTGGCCGCCATGGCTCCATCCAGTAGGTCCTCAGCATTGCCTAGCTGCCATCTGCTCCAGCTTCACTGACACTATGGATGTCAATGGCCCAGCCTGACCCCATGATCCCTGACCAATCCTGGATGGGACTGACTCTGCTGCCTCATCTTCCTGCCTTTGGTCTTTTAGGTTTTTATATCTTTCCTTCTGACATTTTTCCTCATAAATAATAGAGCTACTAAGGGCCTTTTGTTACCAATTCCACCATCACCTGTTCCTGTGACTACCTCATCTCCATGAGATGATCTCTTTCTCAGCAGCCTGAGCAGCAGACTTGATGGCATCTGGGTCCTGTGGCCCTGGTGCATAAGCAGCTAAACCCTGGCATAGGGCAGTTTACAGCATAGTTATGATTATGTATAAGCTTTTGTCCTAATTCTTTTGATAGAGTCCTGGGATCTCTACATTGTCTGAATCACAGTGATGATTCAGCAGGAAACAGGTGTCTGCATGCCCGGACTGAGATTCTGCTGAGAAATGCTGGCTATCCTTAACTGCAATATTCAGGGCCAAAACATAGTCCCTCACTGAAATTTGACTTAAGAGCTACAGGAAGGAGGCATTTGTTCTTAATTGTTCTTAATTGCTTTCTGAGACTTGAGCATAAATATCTGGTCTGGTGTCATCAGACTTCTCAGACTCACATGAAGCATCTAAACCAGGACAACAGCAGATGTCAGGTGCTGAAATCCAAAACTATGTTGTATATAACTCTGCTTAGCAACCACCTAACCTTTCTAAAGCTGGCCTACATTTCATTCTGAAAGTTCCTTCAGCACACTTTATGTGTGAGAGATGTTAAACTTTGTCCAGTTAAACGGTCAGCTCTTTTCTCTGCTCCATCTGTAAAGATGAGTTACTTTGTCTCCTTATGATCTATGAGTAATATGTACTCTACACACTGAGTTTCAGCTACCTCTGAAAAAGTAATTAGTTGAGAGCACAATTGTTACAGTTATTGTTTATCTTTAGTGCATCACTAACTTGTCACACAGTTATACAGCAACAATTTCTCTATCAGTTTGTTACACCATAACAATGCATTCTATGTAGTTCAATAAACAAACAAACAAATGAACAAACAAACCCAACAAGTTATATGGAAAGCTAAGAGTTCTTTTTAATCTAAATACAGTCTTAACAGTCTACTTAGGTATTATTATTAGTCCAGTTACAATGACACTAATGTTTATAGTTCAAATTGCATACAGTTAATATGAAATATAGGAAACAAACCTGAAGTAGTGACTCCAGCCATTTAGCCCCTGAGATCAGTGGCTTGATATCAAGGAATCACCAGTTGCCCTAGGGCTTTGCTAGGAGGAACATTGGGGTGGTGATATCTGGTTTCTTGCTCTTTATTCTAGGATTCACTTAGGGCTATTTTTATGCATTTATCACAATTCTACATTACCTCCAAGCTTACTATAAATGTTTTGTTTTACATTAACTCAGATACTTATTATTTGTATCCTTTTTTAAGCCTAAAATTGGTTTTACACAGCTCTCAAAACTAAATTCCTTCAAAGATCAGTAACTAAACACTGATGAAATGATTATATACTTGAAGCCCCTAATACAGTCCTGTCTTCATATTTTCACAGCTTCTGTTATCATCCCACATCCATACTTCTATTTTACTCTAAGGTCCTAAATAGTTCATGCCACTCAATAACTGATCATTACTATTAAATGTTTGTTACAAATACAAATATATATATGTGTATAACATTGTTACACCACTCAGTTGTACAAATCTAAGCAAAAGCTGAAACAAGTTTGTAATAGTCACCTGGTTGTTAGGTAATGCCTTTATTTGAGGCTACTGGGAAAATTTACTGCATGGGTTTTTACATATCTTGTATTCAGAACATGGTGGTGGTGCCCTTGTGGATTGTAGAATTTAAAAATATCATGATTCTACTAATAGAGTATTAATTTCTTTGTGATCTAAATTTGACCGGATACCAAATAACGAGTGATGGCTTAGTACTTTTAGCTCAGGAAAGATTTAGTAGAACTTTAAAACACTCTGAAAAGGAAATAAGTCATTCTACTGACTAAGTAGGCTAGTCTGGTAAGGAAGCAAAAATAGGGTAAAAATAATTGACGTGTATAAAAATCATTATCATCTTAAAAGTTAATTTCTTGCTGTCTTTTCAAATGTAAGAAGAATTACAAAACACCTGCTGAAAGAAGTAGGAAGCAGGTTAAAATTTAGAAAAAATGAAATGACTTCTCAACATATAAAGATTAGCTCTGGAGCATTTTGTCATCTTATGGCTGCTGCACTTTAGTTAGAGTGAAACTGGCATTGATCATAGAAGAGAAATACACGAAGGCCTCCAAAATACTTTAAATTGAAAAAAAAACAACAAAAAACTTAGGTAGTTTTATTAAAGTTTATTGTCTTTTCTAGGTGCCACTTTTTCCAACAGCTGGAGATGGGATACTGAGTAAGATTGGCCTTTCCTCTGAACAAGTAAGACAGACTCTGCATATAAGGGATTTTTTTCCGAGTGTTTCTAGTAGCTTACTCTACATTGTGTACAATTTATCATAACAGTTGTTATGGCACTCAGACAAGACATTCTTAGTTTTGGGGTTTTCTCTGAAAGTCAGACACCTGCAAGCATTGTTACATCAAAGCTGTATTTACCTAAACATTTGGTGCAGGGTTGAGTTGGAGGCCTGTAGCCAGTGGAGTTCCTCAGGGGTCAGTACTGGGTAAGGTCTTGTTCAATATATTCATCAATGACCTAGGTGAAGGCACAGAGTGTATCCTCAGCAAGTTTGCAGATAATACAAAACTGGGAGGTGTGACTGACACACCAGAGGGCTGTGCTGCCACCCAGTGTGACCTTGACAGGATGGAGTGTTGGACAGAGTGGAACCTAATGAGGTTCAGCAAGGGCAAATGTAAGGTCCAGCACCTGGGGAGGAACAACCCCGTGTATGTATGTAGGTTTGGGGTAGACCTGCTGGAGACCAGCCCTTAGGAGAAGGATATTGGAGTCCTTGTTGACAATAAGTTAACCATGGGCCAGCAATGTGTCCTTGTGGCCAAGAAGGTCAATGGTAACCTGGGGTGCATTAAGAAGAGTCTAGCCAGTAGGTCAACGGAGGTCATCCTCCCCCTCTATTCTGCCCTGGTGCAGCCACATCTGGAATACTGTGTCTAGTACTGGGCTCCCCAGTTCAAGAGAGACAGGGAACTACTGGAGATAGTCTAGCAGAGAGAAACCAAGGTGACTGGGAGATTGGAGCATCTCTCTTATGAAGAAAGACTGAGAGAGATGGGACTATTTAGCCTGGAAAAGACTAAGAGAAGACCTTATCAATGTCTCAACAAGAGGAAATGGCCTGAAGTTGAACCAGGGGAGGTTCAGGCTGGGTATTAGGAAGCATTTCTTTACAGAAAGGGTTGTCAGGAATTGAAATGTCCTGCCCAGGAAGGTGGTGGAATCACCATCCCTGGAGGTGTTTAAGAGGCAGCTAGATGCTGTGCTTAGGGAGATGGTTTAGTGGGTTTTGATAGGGTTAGGAATAAGTTTGGACTTGATAATCTTGAAGGTCTCTTCCAGCCAAAACTATTCTATGATTCTATGAATATCTATAAATATCTAACGGGTGGGTGCAAGAATGACAGAGCTGGACTCTTTTCATTGGTGCCCAGTGACAGGACAAGGGGCAACAGGCACAAGCTGGAACACAGGAAGTTTCATCTAAATATGAGGAGAAATTTCTTTACTGTGAGGGTGTCAAAGCACTGGAACAGGCTACCCAGGGAGGTCATGGAGTCTCCTTCTCTGGAGACTTTCAGATCCCGTCTGAATGCAATCCTGTGTGCTCTAGGCAAAACTGATTTGGGGGAGGAGGGAGGGGTTGGACTAGGTGATCTCTAGAGGTCCCTTTCAAGTCTGACAATTCTGTGATTCTGTGAAAAGACCATCACATTAATGGATAGTTTCTGATCATTCATGAATATACTAATAAAATATTGAATTTCTTATTTATTTCAAGAAGACATTCAAATTATATCAATTTCACACCAAAAAAAAAGGAGGGGAAAGTTATAAAATAAGGATGGAATAAAGTGGGGGGAAATGGCAAATATATGTGCACTGATACAGAGTGAAAAATGTTTTGACAGATTTTGATAACTACCTCAAAGGAGTGTTTAACTGTGTGTCTCAAGACTAACAGTAAAAATGTTACTCTTTAACTTTCAGGTGCTTATCTGCATATTTTTCAATCACTTCATATACAGAGCTCTTAGCAGTGATACCAGTGAGTATTTCACACACAGCATGTAGAGATTCACAGTGTGCATAAAACATTTACCACACGTAGCAGAAAAAAAAAAAACAAAACAAAAAACAGGTGTCCTGTGTATACACATAAAAAGTATAATGTGCTTATTTGTATGCCAAGATACAAAAAGACTCTTTTCCAATCTGACAGTTACTTCCTTACAATACTGATGAGGATGCAGACTTAGGAGGTAGCTAAAAAGACATAGCTATGATGAAGACCTTTAGTGTTAAAAATTTCTGAAAAGTACATCTGTGATGTATAGTACTCCCCTCATGTCTCTGAGAGAAGTCTGTCAATTCAGATGTATTTTTATTTTCCTTACCCCTCCTCTCCCACTTCTTTCCTTTATTTTTCACTATCCCTTCTCTCCTCCCATCCTCTTTCTCTCCTGAGCAAAAACATTCCTTAGCTGTTTTGTTTGTTCATTTCTTTGTTTGGTCTTTAATAAATAGGGATAATAAGCTCTTACAGAACAAGAAAGAACTTTACTTGTGTCCTGGTTTGAGTAAAGCCAGAACTAATTCTTTTCAGTGATTTCATTCTTCAGCTCTGTTCTTCTAACTGCACTGTCTGAAGTTATCAGCCTGTTTTTGCAGTGTCTGCTTCTAGCAGTGATAACACCCGATGTTTAGAGTGAGTACCAAAGATTGGTGTGCAGACCAAGGACACTGCTGGATTTTGTGTACCATATTGGGGGATGTAGAAAGCAAAAGGCTGCACCTACAGGGAAGAGAGGACAGGACAGGTGACCCTATACTGACCAGTGAGATATTTCTTCCCATATATGTCATGTTTGATATAAAGCTGAGGGATCACAAGGGTCAAGCTCTCTTCTTCAATGATCAGCAGTCGAGGAGGACTCTCTTCTGCCTTCAATCCTAATCTGTGTGTTACTGAATCCAGTTCCTGTCTGCTGCTGAGTGCAGCCTGGCACATCCCCAGTGCCGGCTTCCCAGCATCAGTGTTGACAATGATGTAATTGTCATCGGGGTTGGGGGTGGGTTTGGTACTGTTTTGTATATAATTGTATGTATTCCATTTTATTATCATTATTATTTTCATATTCATTACAGATGTCCTCGTTTCCTTTTATAATCAATGTCTCTCTCCCTTACTCCCTTTCTCTTCCCACTTGGGGAGGGAGAGGTGTTAACAGAGAGCCTCTGTTATACATCAAGTGGGCTGCCCTGACCCTAACCCTTGACAATTTGCATGGAGGATACTACTTTCTTTATATTTTTTTTTCCCAGAACTACATTAAAATGCTTTTAAAGATAGAAGTCAAATATGTACTATTATAGGAAAAGGGATTGTAATTTTTTTAGAAATCTTTAGCTCATTCTCTAAGTGTCACATTCTGGAACAGACTAAGCCTATGTCAACATTGTTATGATGTTATTTTGCTACATGTGTTTGTAGAACTAAGGAAAGTACTTTATAGCTTATTTTTTACATATTGAGATAAAAATATGAAATAAATTTAAATATGAATCTTGATCTTGTAATACAAAGGTCTAACCATTCAAAACAGATATCTGTGATATTTGCATATGATTTTCCATTCTTTCTTTTCAAAGGCAAAAGGATAGTTTTATCCATTGGAAAACTGAAAAGGAGTGTATAATAGCCAAAAATTATCTCTAGCCCTCTATGTTCTTGAAGATATTCATATATATATATATATATATGTGTGAGTTTTTTAACACACACACACACATACACACCCCTATTCAATTACAACTTATTTCACATTACTACTTTTCTACATATAAACTTCATTATAATGTGTTATAGAAATGTGCATGTCTTAAGTAGTCTAGTCTATATTATATTAGTCTGTATTATACCTTTCAACTTTTTTTTTTCTGTTATTTGAAGAACGGTCCAATAACACCTAAAAGGTAAATCAGCAATTGCACGTTTAATAGCTGATAAGTGCAAACTTATACAAAATGCAATTACTAGAGTTCAAAGTCTTCTCTTCTTGCTTCCAGTGAATCGTAAGTTATTCATGGTCTCTCTTGTGACACATTGTTATTCATGCTAGTCATGTTGAGAAGGTAATGCACTTCTGTTCACAGAATTCTCTTACTCACTTTTTGCTCTCACTTCAAGCCAGTCCTTTGAAGTCAAAGGAATATTTCTATTAAACTTAATTGTCGTTGGATCAGGGCTTCTGTGAGGAAAAATCAGGTAGAGAAGTACAAAGACAATTATACTGATATTGAGGGCATTTTATTAGTGTTTAATAAACTCATACAACAGAAAGGATTAGCTAAATGTACATGATCACTACTTCCATTGAAATAATTCTCTACTAATGAAGTAAATAATCATCTTAATTACATGTTGATCATTGACTATATTCTGTCTTCATTACTTTCAGATTTCAAAACAATCTGAACCTAAGTTCAGTTCTGTTAATTTACTAAATCAAATAACCAGATAAAATGTACCAAACACCACCTTCTTCCCATGCAAATTAAAACATTCGTCTTGGCTCATTGAAATAAAACTGTTGTCACATTCCTCTCACTGCAGAGGTATTAGAACAACAGAAGTTAATTCACATTTTATATAGGCTAGTGCATTTTTCCTTTTCATTAGAGAGATCCCAGAACACCTCAACTTCTGACTTATGTTCCCCAAATAAGAGATTAAATTACGTGATGTGAATGAAGCTTTGAGGGTTAGATTCAGAACTGGGATTAAAGCAAGTAAAAGACTTAAAGCAATGATGAATCACTGAAACATTTACTAACTATGGTCTACAACACTGGTACCTGAAGAAGGGGGATAGATGTGAGCCAGGGTGTATGGAAGGTACTAGGAAATCTCCGTATGTTAAGAGAACCATAGGGAATAAATAAGTCTCCAGGAAGGCACATTGAAATAATTGAAATAATAGGAATATTGTATAAATTATTATGGTAAGCCTCCCACCAATACTCATATGACAAGGTTAACAGTTAAGTGTCAATGAGCAATGAGAAAGAACTGTGCAGTGTCTGCTTTGTGAATTCTTTAACATATAGTTTTGGAAGACAAGAACAGCCACATACAAGAGAGCAGCTGACTATAACATCTGTAACATCTGTAACAGCTGACTATAACATCTATAACAACAGCCTATAACATCTAAGACAAGATGCATCTTCTTACATCTGCAAATACTATTTTACACGAAAATATGAATTTTACAACTTTGTTATAAAGAACCAATACATAGCAAACAATCACAAGATTGATACACAATTGCTTAAAAGCATAAGTTTTTCTATTTAATAAAACAAAACAATAAACAAAAATGCAGTTAATTAGACTCTTAATGTCACCAGAATCTTCTGTGGAGAAATACTTGCTAAGATGGCTAACTAAGGTAATTTTTGTTATTTATTGTCTTCTATAAGAAGCACAGAAATATCCCAAATCCATTATGGTCTTTGAATACTATTAAAAAATCCTGTGGTTTGGTCTTCATCTGTTTATGTTTTTATTAGCCCCCCCTGTACCTTCTCCACTACCAAAACCTTGCTATGAAAACCCAATACAACTCTACAGATTAAAGTAGTCTGCAATTCAAACCTATGTAATAGACTGCAGGTTTTCTTTCAGCTGGTTTGGCCACATGCACTTATCTTCTGCATTTTTAAGAACTCTCATTTTCACATAGAGATGGAACAAACCAGCGTCTCTGTGTTTTTTCAGAGTTATTCTATATAAATTTTGCCTTGAAAGATTTTATTATGTTTTCCGTTTAGTCCATAAACAATTTCTTCCTGGCAATGTTTCTTAAGTTTGCATTTGTTTTACAGTAGTCATATTTTGCTATGATTATCAATTGTAATTTGTAAATTACTTGTATGATATTTTTGTGTCTTCCCTGAATCACATACCTTGATTAAGCAACTTAATCTTTAAAATTATGAAAGTGCAATTTCCAAATGTTTGTATTGCTAAGGATACCTTTAACCTGATGTTCTGCTTGACACTTAGAGTAAATCTTCAGTTGTATTCCATTTTGTCATAATATTTATTTGTTCTCTTGGAATTCTCATTAATCTTTTACTGAATTTGTTATTACATCAGAACAAACTGTATCACTTAGCAGTAATTTAGTTTGTTAAAATAACTGTATTTATAACACTGTCGGTGGTTAAAAATTACTATCATCTCAGGTAAAATCATCTCATTAGAGCTGAATAAACTGTAGATTTCTTTGTTTTCTATTTACATTCAAAACATCTTCCTGTAATTTCTTCACTGCTCATTAGTGTCTTTTAAAATAACTGATTTTTTTAAGATTTTACTTACTGTTTCTCTCTCTTTACCCATGCTTTAGAAAGAAAAAGTCCAGAAAAACATATGTTTTTATTTTTTTTTTCCTATTCATAGCTTGATTTACATTTTCAAGAATAGGTTTTCTCAGAAAATCATTTCCTCTTGATTTTACACCATCAAGGAAAATTTCAAATTGCTTTGGAATTCATAGAATCATATTTAGGTTGAAAAAAACCCTTGAGTGTCCTACAGTTGACCTAGGACTGCCACATCCACTATTAAACCATGTCACTAAGCACTACCTCTACACATCTTTTAAATACTTCCAGGGATGGTGACTCACTCACTTCCCTGGGCAGCCTATTCCAGCCTGTTAACAACCCTTTTGGTGAAGAAATTTTTCCTAATATCCAATCTAAAACTTCTTTGGCACATCTTGAGGCCACCTCCTCTTTTCCTATCATTTACTACTTGAGGAAAGTGACGACCCCCACCTTACTACAACCTCTTTGCAGATAGTTGTAGAGAGCTATAAGGTCTCCCTTCAACCTTCTTTTCTCCAGGCTAAATATACCCATTTCCCTCAGCCACTCCTCATAAGAAAGTTTCTTCCTTTTTGAGGAAAATTGTGTCACACCAACCATTTATAGAAATGTAAGTATTCATAATCTCAATAATATTTCTTCCTTTTCATTTTGTCTATCCCTCCACTCCCCTTATTATCTATGGTAAAACACAAGAATAATCTAATCAAATTTCAACTATAACCTGTTGCTTCAACTGTGATCTTCAGCCTCAAGAAATGTGAGAATATTATGTTCAAGACTATTTGGTCTAGGGGATCTTGGCCTCACTTTTGTACCAGCTCAGACTTATAATTCAAGGAATAGAGGGAAAGGAGAAAAGATAAGTAGGGGGCAAGGCAAGGTGTGGAATGGAGAAGAGTGGAGAGACAGAGAGGGAGAAGGGAGAGGGAAGAAACTGGTACAACTGCATTAACCTAGCTGAAATGCTCTACCAGTACTCTGCAGTTACTTTTTTTTTTTTTTTTTTCCTCCATCATTTTCTCATTTTTTTTTCCCAAAACATCCTTGTGGGAAAGCTCAGGGGGTTAGAAGATCAGACAGTGAGATGGGTTGAGAACTGTCTGAACAACAGATCTCAGAGGGTTCTGATCAGTGGTGCAGAGTCCAGCTGGTGACTGTTCTGGGTCCAGTCTTATTCAACATCTTCATCAATGACCTGGGTGAAGGCATAAAGTGTACCCTCAGTAAGTTTGCTGATGATACTAAACTGGGAGGAGCGGCCAATACACCAGAAGGCTGTGCTGCCATCCAACGAGATCTGGACAGACTGGAGAGCTGGGCAAAGGCAAACCTAATGAAATTCAACAAGGATAAATGTAGAGCCCTACACCTGGGGAGAAACAACACCGTGTACAGGTACAGGTGAGAGGTAGACCCACTGAAAAGCAGCTCCATGGAGAGGGACCTTGGTGTTCTGGTGGACAATAAGTTTTCCACGGAACAGCAATGTGCCCTTGTGACCAGGAATGCCAATGGTATTCTGGGGTACATAAATAGGAGTGTGGCCAGCAGGTTGAGTGAGGTTCTCCTCTCCTTCTACTCTGCACTAGTGAGACCACATCTGGAGAATTGTGTTCTGTTCTGATCTCTCCAGTTCAACAGGGACAAGGGATTACTAGAGAGAGTCCAACAGGGAGCTACAAAAATGATGAAGGGACTGGAATATCTCTCTTATGAGGAAAGGCTGAGAGCCCTGGGGCTGTTTAGCTTGAAGAAGAGAAGACTGAGAGGGGATCTTATGAATGTTTACAAATATCTGAAGGGTGGGCGTCAAGTAGAAGGGTCCAGTTTCTTTTCAGTTGTGCCCTGGGATAGGATGAGAGGTAATGGTAGCAATGTGAAACACAGGAAGTTCCACCTTAACATGAGGAAAAACTTCTTCACTGTGAGAGTGACAGAACACTGGAACAGGCTGCTCAGAGAGGTTGTGGAGTCTCCTTCTCTAGAGACTTTCAAGATCCACCTGGGTCTGTTTCTGTGTGGCATGTCCTAGGTCTTCCTGCATTGGCAGGGGTGTTGGACTCGATGATCTCCAGAGGTCCCTTCCAACCCCTACCATTCTATGATTCTATGATTATTCGTTCTCCTTACATATATACATATGTATTGTCTCAGTACACTATAAAATAGGAATAAGGATCTGCTTCTAAAAGCATATATCTGCCCTCCCATTTCTCTTATTTGGATGATCCATTAGGTATTGAAGTATCATGTTCTATAAATTGTACATGTCAGTGCTGGTAGTATAGATGAATTTTAGAAGATGAAATCAAAAACACTAAGCAGAGAACAGTGATGAAAAATGATAAAGTACATTAATGACTGCATTTCTAGGCTAATGTAAGCCTCTCCTGGGCTAACTTGTTATGCAGATCTTCCCCCTTTGGCTGACAGAGTGCATATGTTTTTGTTAGTCTCCTTGTTGTGCTCAGCATATTTTACAAATAAAGCAATTAGAAAGGAGAATTTTATCTCAATGTGCTGATGCTGTGGTGGTTTGCTATTGGAATAAGATACTTCACAATTAATAGTTTAGGTTGAAATTATATTCAAGAAAAAGAAACACATATTCCCTCTCTGAATGTAATTAAAATGAGTCATGTATCTTTTCAGCAGTGAAAAGAAAAACACCTCCCCCCCATATTGTAATTACAAATTAATCCAGTAGGTGACAAAAATTTAAGCATGCAAAATTAGGTCACTCTTGATAATAAGGTTATTTTTCCTGAAGCTGTTATTTGTAAATCCCTTTTTGTTTAGGGCTGATTTAGTGACTGTGTCAAAGAATTATAGTGTTCATCTCTGCTTGTTAAAGAGAGTATAAACTTTTAATTCAGAAACAAACCTTGCTTCATTTATTCCTGCCTTTAACACTACAATGAAGTTCCTGTAATTTACTCTGTTTGGGGCTACTTTGTATCACCATTTGAAAAGTGAAGATAGTCTATAAATTAGCATCTTTTGTATACAGCAATCAAGTTACATTCCATTTTACAAGTGGTCCTACTGGTAGCTGTCCTACTGGTAGAGCCAGTAGGATTATTATTTGAGAGAAAATTCTTATTCTTGACTTTTTAAAGCATAAAAGGGTTCAGATTTGACCCACTTTACTTTTTACATTTTAATAAAGGATTTTGTAGACTAAGGAGGAAAAAAAAAAAAAAAGAAACCAAGAAGTTTTTAATAATTTCTATCATCTCTTTTTTTATTTTTTCCTGCTAATTGATTAGATAAGCAAGTGACTATTTCAATAATTGTGAACTTGATCCAGCTACTGCAAGAAAAGAAATATGATAGCTGTCTTTAAGTGAATGATTAATTTTTTTGGTCATAGAAGGAACTGGAAATAGTTTTTAGAGGCAGATTTCATTTGTATATGCTAAAATAATTTTTATGTATCACAACTTCTATGATTATTAGAAGAAAATTCTTCATAGCATGCTACCTTTTCATTGTCAGATAGTCATTTATACAAGTGAGGTGAATCTGTCTGCCTGTTTCTGTTGGTTTACTGTAGTGTCTAGAAACCTAGCCAAGACAGAAGGGTTATTAATGACTAGATGACATGTCATTCTAGGTGGTTAACAGCATGTAGTATTTCACTAACATAAACATAGCTGATATACAGCATAAGAAATATTCAAGGCAATAATTACACATGAAATATATACACTCTAAAAAGCATAACTGTTGCTGGACATTATATGAAAAATATTGTATTTTTCACTCCGAATGTTTGGTTAAAAAATGAAGGTTCATCTCTCAGATTGTGTATAAAGCTGGTTAGGATGGAACAAGGCAATATAAGAAATAATAGGAAAAAAGTAATACTCTTTGTTAAGATAGTTTAGATTTATAACTGCTGTCTACTATGCTAATTTGCCACATCTGCTGACATATGTACCATTAATTTTGTTATCAAATTGGAGCAGCTGAAGGCAGGCAGTCTGCAAATTCATCTAATACTGAAGTGTAATTTATGAATACAAAAGACAGTAGTGTTTCTCTAACATGCTACAAATACTTAATAATTAATTGTCAAAGGTATAAATCTGCTTAAGCAAGCTGTCTATTTTTCTGACATAAAAGCTGTAATTTTTTTTAAATTTACTCTAAGTGTATATGTAAGCTTGCATTTGTATTTGAGTATAATTCTTTTTTACCCACTCAGAGAAACACATGGACATACACAGAAGTATAATTATTCCATTGAAGTAGACATGTTTTTGTCTTTAAAAATGTTATTTTCACAGTGTAAAATTGCTTCATTCAAATGCTGAATAATATTTTAAAGGACAAAATCGAAAAAAAAAAAGTATTTGAAGAAATTATTCAGATGCTGGGTTACTGGAATATACACATTGGATAAAATGTTAACATAATAAGGTTACTGGAAATCTTGCAATGGATTTCATTTTGATCTACTGGACATAATAACAACATCCGTATAAGAAATGCATTTTACAGTATTTGTCCAATGTATTTGCCCTTATTGACTAAAAGTGCTACACAGCATCCTAGAGTCTCAACTGGTGTGTAAATATCTGCATTAGATAACATGAACCTCAGTGTATGAATCTTTGTGATTTTCTTAGAAGACTTTGAATTATTTGGTCATTTTTATACAAATTGGACAGAGGGTATGATAGCTCAGTCATAACATTGATATGTTATTTTTATTATTGCACAAGCTCAAGAACTGGGTCCATGTGAACCACATGAGGTTCAACAAGGCCAACTGCAAGGTCCTGAACCTGGATTGGGGCAATCTCTAGTATAAGTATAGGCTGGGGGATGAAGGATTGAGAGCAGTCCTGAGGAGAAGGACTTGGGGGTTCTGGTAGCTGAAAAGCTGGACATGAGCTGGAAATGTGCCCTTGCAGTCCAAAAGGACAACCATATCCTGGGCTACATCAGAAGAAGTGTGGCCAGAAGGTCAAGAAAGGTGATTCCGTCCCTCTACTCTGCTCTCATGAGACCACTGTGTTCAGCTCTAGGGCCCCCAGTGCAATAAAGACATGGACAAGTTGGAGTGGGTTTAGAGGAGGGCCACAAAAATGATCACAAGGATAGAACACCTCTTGTATGAAGAAAAGATGAGAGGGTTGGGATTATTCATCCTGGAGAAGAGAAGGCTGCAGGGAGACCTTACTGTGGCCTTTCATCACTTAAAGGGGCCCTAGAAGAAAGACAGCACAGACATTTTAGCGGAACCTGTTATGATAGGATAAGGCATAATGATTCTAAACTAAAAGAAGGTAGATTTAGGCTAGATATAGGGAAGAAATGTTTTTCAGTGAGGGTGGTGAAACATTGGAACAAGTTGTCCAGAGAGGTGGTGGAGGCCCCATCCCTGGAAACATTCAAGGCCAGGTTGGACAGGGCTCTTAGCAACCTGATCTAGTTGAAGGTGTCCTTGCTCATTGCAGGGAGGTTGGACTAGATCCAATCCAAATCATTCTATGATTCTGTAATTAAATATGACATTTAAGGTGGAAGACAAAGATACCAAAGTACCAAGTTGTGGGAAAACAAGACTTACACTGTGAATGCACCTCCTGTAGCAATTCTGAATCTTTTACAGATTTCAAACACATCGATCTATACATATATATGGTTAGTCAGGAGAATGAGATCCCAGTAATAATTATTCTTTTGCAAAGCCTGAAAAATGGAATGTAGGTTTGTGTTTTGAATCAGGCTTCAAATGTTCATGTTTCTCTTTTATCTATTTTGATTCCCATCACTGATTTTTATAATGGCCTCAATGTTATAGCTAAAATCCATTGACGGAAGATGTTATGGGTAGGAGCAAACATCAGACAATAACAGTTAGTCAATCATCCTAGTAATTATAGTCTTTAGGAAACCTGGCTTCAGTTTTTCCTTTTCTCATACATTTTTAGACGAAAAGAATTTATTAATAAAAACCCCTAATCTCTGCTCCAGTAGTCCCACTAGGAACAAATAAAGAAGGCAAGTAAATTAACACTGAAACAAAAATGTTTTATTGACATTATAGGAAAAAAATAAATCTTCATGACTATCTCACATGTGCAGTATTTTGAAATAAATGCAGGCAGTAACATTTGAACCCCAGAAATACATTTACTACTTACACTGATATAAAGGAGGTATTTCTTACTGGATCAAACCCAGTGCTATGATAATATGGTGGTAAACCAAAGCTTTTCTTTTTTCCCCAAAAAATAAATTAACAGAAAATCCAAGGCTAGGGTTTTTTCTTAAATGACATGATTAACTATATTATATTATGCCTTTACAATAATAATAAAAAAAATTATTAAAAAAAAAATTGAAAGCTTTTGATGATGTTCTACAGAAAGATAATGCAATTCAGTGAATAATACATTGCAGGACTGAATTAATAGTGTCTAAACTTTTCTTTCTCTCACTTTTCCACATTAGACATCATATTTGCTCTCTTTGTGCTTCAGACTCCACAGCTTTAAAAATGGGAATCCATGGATCAAAGCACTTGGTATTACAACATTCTTTCTGTGGATGTTGACTGATTACGTGTTTGTAATTCTACTGCCCTCACCCAGCCTTCCCACAGCAAAAGGTTACAATTATATCTGTTGCATAAAGAAAAGAAAGGTTTGATATGCTCTGTTAAATTTGAAGGGAGATAGAAATTACTAATGCTATTTCCTGTAATGAGGAAATAAAGAAAAGTAGTAAGTAAAGGAAAACGAGAAGGCAGTGGAAAAACACTTTTAGGATGGCTGGATGCAGACAAACATACACAAGTCAAGATATTGATACATAGGTTGTCAATGGTTATTGCAGTATTGTTAATACTTATTAGAAAGTGATATTTAAGATTAGCAAAGTGGTGACATTTGTTGCATCTATTAGCTTATGATGTAAGTAAGATCTCAGAGTATATGTTAAGGGAAGTAACATGGCCACAAGGAACCCTCCTTTTCTTGGGCTGGCAGAATCAGAAGATCACTAATGCATCACACTCACAACACTCTCTAGGTTCACAAGCACAAGTACATGCACATTCGTGAATCCGGTGAACACCAACAGAGACCCTCTGCCTACCCATCACTCCTGCCCAGATCCCAGCTCCTATTATCTGCCCCATGAGTTCCCTACCCACTGGGTGGTCCATCTCAGTGCTTTCTGCAAACATGAAGTACTCATATACTTGTCCCAAAGACACCTCACATTCACAGGTCCCCCCAAATACCAGCATGAATCCCTCTCCTGTCTGATACCCCTGCCTGGATAAAAGGTCACCATACTGACTGATGAGTCCAGATGGAATTTTACTAGTGAATACACCTGCATGCACCGTGCACACCAGGACTGGGGAAGATGTGGACACTCACACACTGCCATGAGCCAGCACCAAGAACATCAGCTGTGACCTCTGGTCCTGCTCCAGCCATCTGCATGGAGACCCTCACTCCCGCTTCCCCTCTATGCTGCCTTGTTGGTTGGCACAGTCTCACCAATCACATTCAACATCCTGTACCTCCAGGTGTACATTCTCATCCATTGCAAAACACTGGCTTGCCTGTAGTTTCTTGATAGCCCATCAATTAGTGTGACTAACCACGTTTGTTTCCAGTTATTGTTAACTTTAATTGGTCAGATTTCTCCCTCCCCTTCCTTATTCTCCCAACTGAAAAAATAAACAATCTCACATCCCACGTACTCTTACCAATTTGTGCCACTGACCAGGCTGTTCTTGTCATGATCTCCCATATCAAGTGTTGGCCAGGTTTATCTCTCTATGTTCTGGTTTGTGTTTCTTTTGGTCAGATGACCTCAAAGGAGCAAACACACTCTTCTAACATATGCTTACAGTATAGACTAGTAGTTCTTTATTAGGAATAATCAAAAGAATGAATTGAGAATCTAAGATGACAGTATATGGTTTGTTTGTGATGGATAAAATGACTGAATCAATGCAATTTTCACGGTATAGCAGAATTGGAATATAAATTTCATTGGAACCTATAGAACCAAATCATAGAATGGTTTGTGTCGGAAGGGACCTTTAAAGATCATCTAGTCCACCCTCCCATCAGTAAGCAGTGACATCTTCAACTAGATCAGGTTGCTCAGAGCCCCATCAAGCCTAACCTTGAATGCCTTTAGGGATGGGGCCTCCACCATGTCTCTGGGAAACGACTTCCAATGTTCCACTACCCTCATAATAAAGAACTTCTTCCTAATGTTCAATCTAAATCTATCCTTCTGTAGTTTTAAATCATTTCCCCCTGTCCCACCACTACATGCCCTTGTAAACAGTCCCTCCACAGCTTTCTTGTGGGCCCCTTTCAGGTACTGGAAGGCTGCTATAAAGTCTCCCCAGAGCCTTCTCTTCTCCAGGATGAACAACCCCAGCTCCCTCAGCTTGTACTCACAGGGGAGGTGTTCCAGCCCTCTGATCATCTTTGTGGCCCTCCTCTGGACCTACTCCATCAGGTCCATGTCCTCCTTGTGTTGAGGGCTCCAGAGCTGGATTCAGTACTCCAGGTCATGTCTCACCAGAGCAGAGTAGAGGGGGAGAATCACCTCTCTCAATCTGCTGGCCATGCTTCTTTTGATGCAGCTCAGGATGCAACTGGCCTTCTGGACTGCAAGTGCACATTGTTGGCTCATGTCCAGCTTCTCATCCACCAACACCCCCACGTCCTTTTCCGCAGGTCTGCTCTCTACCACATCATACCCCAGCCTGTATTTATAACAAGGATTATCCTGACCAAAGTACATGACCTGGCACTTGGTCTTGTTTAACCTCATGAAGTTCACATGGGCCCACTTCTTCAGCTTGTCTAGGTCATGGCATCCCGTCACTACCATATTAACTGCACCATTCAGCTTGGTGTCATCTACAGACTTGCTGAGGGTGTAGTCAATCCCACTGTCTGTGTCATTGACCAAGATATTAAACAATACTGGTCCCAGTACAGATCCCTGAGGGAAACCACTCATCACGGATCTGCATCTGGACATCAAGCCATTGACCACTACCTTCTGGATGTGACCATCCAGCCAATTCCTTATCCACTGAACAATCCACCCCTCAAATCCATATCTCTCCAATTTAGAGAGAAGGATGGAAGAAGAGGGATCTAGATAGGCTGGATTGCTGGGCCAATTTCATGAGTTTCAATAAGGCCAAATGCTGAGTCCTGCACTTGTGCCACAACAACCCCCAGCAGCGCTACAGGCTTGGGGAGGAGTGGCTGGAGAGCTGCCAGGCAGAGAAGGACCTGGGG
>WTSP01025746.1:0-19578 GCA_025331215.1 Actenoides lindsayi
CCACCCCACCCCCACCCCCCCCCGACCACTCTTTGGGAGCTTTCTCCTGGTGGACCCGCAGCTTGTGATGCTGAGGGGCAGAGAGAGAGAACCTGGTGCCGATGGCCAGTTAAAACACTGTTCATCCTTCACCTTTCTGGGTGTACAGGGTTGTCGCTCAGGACGAGACGCAGTGGCTGCAGAGAGTGATGCTCAGGAGAGGCCTGAGCCTGGAGCGTGTGGTTTTGCTCCCCTGTGCAAGTAAATGTGAACTGCCAGAGCCGTGGGCTGTCTCACCTTACGCTGAGAGTAAAAGAGATGAAACGGAGCCAGCAATCTCACCGGGGCTTTGATTTTTTACGAGTCAGGTTGCTTACTCCTCACTTGGGTGGCATCCAAATTGTGTCACTCGGCCTCAGCTGCACTTGCAACTGGAGCTCCCGGGAGGGCTGGGTACAAGTGCTCAACAGGTAACAAGTAAGTTTTGGGAGAGAACAAAAGCTGGGGGGGATGGAAGGTGCCCCTGGGCGGGCCGTGTGTGGGGGCAGAGGGTGCCCCTGGGTGGGCTGTGTGTGGGGATGGAAGGTGGCCCTGGGTGTGCTGTGTGTGGGGGCACAGCCGCACCCGGCCGAGGGTCTGGGCTCCGTGTCGGGGCTGCAGCAGCACAGCAGGTTGCTCTGGGGCCCTCGCTGCAGCAGCTTGGGAACGGTGTGTGCCCAGTGCTGTGCCCAGGGGCAGAGGGGGCTGTGCTGAGTTCTGTGCCCAGGGGCAGAGGGGGTCATACCCAGGGGCAGAGTGGGGCTGTGCCCAGTGCTGTGCCCAGGGGCAGAGTGGGGCTGTGCCCAGTGCTGTGCCCAGGGGCAGAGGGGGCTGTGCCCAGTGCTGTGCCCAGGGGCAGAGGGGGGCTGTTTGAACTCCACCCCGTTTCCGTGGCCGTTTTGAAGCGGGTGGTGACAAACCCAGTTCAGCACCAGTGGCACCGGTGCCTTCGCTGCTGTTTGGAGCAGCAGTGGAGGTGCTGCAGGGCTGGTGACCCCCCCCGTACAGGTGCTTCCTGCCCCCCATGCTGCTGGCAGAGGATTACAGGCAGGGCTGAAATCTGCTGCCTGGCTCTCTGCCGGAGCCGGGACGGCTGCGTGCTGGGTGCTTCCTGAGCAGCCACGGAGGGGTTAGTCCAGGTTGTGGGCTGGGGCAGCAAAGACCTTCCCTGAGCACTCAGTAAATATTGAAAAGGGAGCCGGTCGGTCTGGTACAGGAGTGAAACTGGATGGGGGAGAGGGGCTGAAAGTCAGGGAGACCTTGATAGCAGGTTGAGTTCAGGCAGGGAGAGGCTTCTGAAAGGGGCTGTTGGAAGTCTGGTAATGTGCTTTGAGGGAGAAAACCTGATTTAGTGCCAGCAGCTGGGCTGGTGCACAGACACACAGGCCTAAGTCATCCTGTTCCCAGATCCCAGTTTTGAGGTTTATTAGTTTTATAACTGCTGTGGTTTAAAAGGGAGTTTCACAGCCTGATGGGTGCAGATGGCTCCTGTGCCTCCTCTCCAGCTCTGTGTCCGCTTGCCCCGGGAAGGGGCTGCAAGGAATGGAGGGGACTTTTTGCTGGTTTTGGTGCAGCAGCAGAGGCACCGTGTGCACGGGGGGTGACAGGAGGGCACTGGGATCGCTCAGCCCGGGCTGTCTTGGCCCCAGATACAGTTGAGTGAGGAGGGGGCATTTCACCATCCCTCGCCCCGCGTGCAGCCCAGGCACAGGGTCTGGAAACCTTATTTTATCCAACGAAGCCCAGAGTTGCTGGAGAGCTGCTGGTGCAAAGCTGGTCTCCACCATCTCCTGGCAAAGGTGGAAATTCTCAGCCCGAGGGGGAGGTAAAGCTGATGTCTGATTTATTTCCATGCCTCACACCTCCTGTTACAGGGGTTGCAGTTTGCCCATCGTTTATGGGCAGAAGCTTCCAACGTGTTCTTCGGGGTTGAATTCCTCCTCTTCAGGCAGCAGAAATGACTTAACAAGTGTTTGTGCTCTCGTTCAACAGCTGTCTCTCTATACCCGGAGCTGGAGCTGGCGCGGTGGAGATCCCAGCCCCAGCCAGTGGTGCCCAGTGTGCTGGTGGCACTGGAGAGGCCATCCCAGAAGGCCCTGGGAGGGTGTTACTGCAGCAGCCGAGGAAGGGCGTTGGGGCTCTTCCCGCTTTGCGGTGGTGACTTTGGAGTAACTTTTGAAGGGTTGCTGGAAGCGGTTTTTGTAGCGAGCAGATGAGAGATAAGAGGAGAATTCCAGCCCGTGGGGCACGGGCAGTTCAATCCATACCAACGTGATGGAGAGGGAAATTGGAGAGAGCTTATCAGCTTGAGGAAAAATCAAATGTAAACATCATCCCCAGCATGATTATGGTTCACAGCTTAGTTGGATGTCACATGCCTCTTTCCTGCGAAACGGTGCTGGCAAAGATGATTACAGAGGGAGTCAGCGAGGCAAAACCAGGCAGAAAAACACCCTGTGCCTTGAACTTTGAAAGACCCTGCGGTTACTTCACAGTCAATAAGTCACAGCTCAGCTGTGGGGAGGGAGGAAGGCAATGAAAATAGAATTCAGACTGCTCTGGCAAATGAATTCTCCTTTAAGATCTGGATCGCCCGGAAAGCAACAGGGAGGCTGGACTATGGGGCCTGGGGGGGCAGCGTCGGTGCGGCGGGGAGCTGGGGCCGCTGCCTCGCAGGGTGCTGAGCCTCTCGGCATCGGTGTCAGCACAGGCTGGGGAACGGATCTCCGCCAGCCCGGGATGAGGAATGATTAATCTCATTTTCATTAACTAGCATTTGGCATTGACCTGTATATAATAGCTCGTTAAAGTGCTGCTGGATCTGGGGCTGGCAGAGCTGCTGCCGCGTCCCGCTCGGGACACCTCTCCAGAGGGGCTCCTCGGGTGGTGACCCCAGTGGGTTTGGGGGGAGCAGGGCACAATTTGGGCACCGTTACTGAAGTGATTCGCTGCCGGGACCGTTACGGGCTCTCGCCAGATGAGCAATCTTATTAAATAGGATTTTCCCATATAAGGGGGTTGCAGCTTGAACAGCAGCAGCAGGAATTCCAGTGCTCGCTTGCTTCAGGAACACATCTTTCAACTGCAGCCAGTCGAGTCCAGAAATAGGTCTGCCATGGCTGTGTGGCACCACGACAAAGAGTCTTGGTGCATCCTGCTTGCACCTTTGTCATGTTCGGTTATTCCAGTCCATCTTTTTGGGCTGCCAAGCATATTCCTGTAGACCAGGATTGACCTGCAGAGTGTTGGCAGGTGCCTCTCTTCTGACACGGCTGCAGTCCCTGTGTCCTCTCTGGGACCATCCCGGCACGAGAGCTGTTCCCCTCTGTGCCCGTGGGAGCTGCAGGAGTTGCGTGGGTGTGATTAACTTGTGATTAGCAAGGCAGAAAACGTTGCAACTTTTACACCCTGCTGGAGAATGTCAGCAGTGCAGTTGGAGGGGGGAAATTAACTCCCAGTGTGAGGAGGGTTTGGCTGTGTTTGGGTGGGAATGACCTTCAGCAGGCTGGTTGGTTTGGCTGTGTTTGGGTGGGAATGACCTTCAGCAGGCTGGTTGGTTTGGTTGTGTTTGGGTGGGAATGACCTTCAGCAGGCTGGTCCACACGCTCCACTCCTCCCAGCAGTACTGGTCTTGTGGCTCGCAGGAGATGTTCCCCTCACAGCCTGGCTGTGGGAAGGCAGGAGCTGGGAAGGCAGGAGCTGAAGCAGTTCCTGCCCTCCCCGATGGTCTTGTCCCTGGGTGTACCCTCCCTGATGCCCCTCAGTGCAGGGGAGCTGGCAGGAGCAGCAGGGATCAGAGCGGGCCGCTGCCTTTGAGCACCTTCACCCTGGAAAGGTTCAAGTGGAGGCCTTGGCACCTCCTTTCCTCGATGATGCACATGCAAGGAGAGGGGTGTCTGTGTGTGTTTGAACTCATAAACAGCAGCAGAACAGTGGAAGGAGGTCTGGATGTTTCTTTTTTTCTGTTTCCTGTTAATTCTTTCCAGGTCTAACCAAGATTTCTGCCAGTCTCCTTTAAATGTAATTCGTTTAATAGCCCAGTTGAGTGTGTCACTTGTGTCACTTCCCTTCAGCTTTCTCCCAAGCTGTTGTAGGCCTGCAGGCTGGGTCGCCTTATGAATGTGCCCAAGAACAGCATCCCTCAGTCACAACAGCCTGGGTGTCTGCGGGGCTGGACAGAAGCTATTTTTAAAGCATGATGCAGGTGCAAAGCCCTAGCTCTTCGCTGTGAGTTCCCAGTAAGTAGCTATGATTGGGGAAATACCTCTGTGTGGTGCTTCTAAACCCATCTCTGGCTGGTGCAGAAACCCCAAGGGGCAAAATCTTCTTGTTTTCAGTAAGTCCTTGCAAAGCAGGATTCCTGGCACGAGCACCTTCCTTGCGTTTGATGCCGGTGCCTCGCTCCGCGTTCGCCCGATGAGCCCGCGCAGCCGCCGGTGTTTGGCCCTGATGGGAAGGGTGCTTACTGGAGTTGTTTGGTGTGCTGAGCCCCTGCCCGTGCAGGAGGCTGCCCACCAGTTCCTTCTGCCACCTGAACCCCCTCACGGCAACGGAACGACGGGAGGGCAGCGGGAAGGTGAACCCACTGCGAGGGGCTGGAAACGAAAGGTTGTTTAATGATGAAATGAAAGCAAAGCGCAAGAAAGAAGAGTCGTGTAGAAAAACAAACAAAACCCAGCCGCACAGAGAGACCCAAACTGGTGGCCTGTGTGAAGTGAGCTTTGTCCTGGTTCTTACCAGCCCAGCATTGCTCAGCTACCCCCCCAGGGAGCTGTGTGCCAAAGGACCCACGGCTGCTGACGTTGCCAGGCTCTCCGGGGCTGAGCAGGCTGAGTCCCTGGCAGGGCAGCCTGGCCGATCCCAGCAGCCCTGCAAGAGTCAGTGGTGATGAGGTGATCTTGGGGTTTTTCCTCCTTTAGGTAGGTCTTAGAAATGCTCTGTTCCTAAGCAGCCTGGCACTTGTTTGCTTGAGTTTTTCAGTGCTGCCAGTAGCCGAGTTAACCTCGGGACTTTCTGGGAAACGTTTTCTGTAATTAAAAAGCTAGAAGTGTTTGGAGCAGCTTTTCTGTCACTTGGTCTCTTCTCACCCGCACATTTAAGCAGAAAATGCTGTCAACCCCTAATTAAGTGTTGTCTTCTTCCATCATGTGCTTTTGTGGCTTGCCCAGCTTACGTGTGGGATTTTGCACTGGCTTGTGGTGAGTTAGCCCAGCCTGAGTCGGAGGACGTGCTGCAGTGGTGAGGAGATCTGGAGGCTTCAGCATCTTCAGCTGCCCTGCTGTTCCAAGCCTGTCCGATGCTGCTGGTCACTGTGAACTGTGACTTGTTTAATCTGGGGGGAGAGAGAGAGTGAGACGTGTTTAACCTCAGCCTCTCTGGGGAGGCTGCCGGTGTTACACCGTATGAGGGATTCACTTTGCTTCTCTTCCAGCTTCCTCTGGATACAGCAAAACCCCCACTCTTCCCCGGTTCTCTGTAAGAAAATACAAAAGCGGACAACATGTAATGGGAAAGGTTCTCTTGAATATTTACTGTAACTCAGAAACAGGCTGGGAAGGTGGATATTTGAAGAATAAGGACGTTATTGTAGCGTGGAGAGTGAGTGCTCTGGACACTCGAGTCGCTGGCACACGACTGTCCCTCTGGATGATGGCACAGCTTTCCAGCCCTCGCGTCGGGAGCTGCAGAGAAGGAACCTGACGATGTCCAATCGCTGCCTGGGTGGTTTCCGTGCCTCGGGAGCAGTGTAAAACTCTCTGCAAGACTCCTTGAGGGGGCCCAGCCCTCATCTCCTCTGTAATTAGCAGAATCTGCATGTTTTCTTCGCGGAAATTGCTACTGAAGAGGGTGGGAAAGACTTCCTGGGAGAAGAAAGAAGTCGGAAGCTGTTTGCTTCTCTCTCATCTCCACTGTTGCCAACCTGCCCCTTGCTGAGTGGGCTGGGGGAAGGAAGGGCCCGGAGCGGGGCGTGGGGGAAGGAAGGGCCCGGGCTCGGGGCACACACCTGTAGCTGCTGCTACCACACAAGGGGCTGATGGATCCGGCAGAGGAAAGCGGGTCACGGCCCGGGGGTTTGTCAGCAGCCTGGCCTGGGGGCTCGGTGGCCAGCCTGGCCCGGGGCTCGGTGGCCAGCCTGGCCCAGGCGGACGCGCTTGGAGGCCGGGAGGGCTGGAGATTAGCTGAGCAGGGGAACGCAACACGCGACAAGCTCAGGGCTTTGTTCTGTGTGAAACGGTTCAATCTCCCCAACCCGGAGGAATTAACGGATTACAAGAGGCCGGCGGCTTTGCCTTGTTTGCAGTTGTTAAAACAGCAGCTCGCCCTGGGGACAGGGCTGTTGGTGACGGGGGCTGGAGGGGAGCCTGGTACCGCTCAAGTAGCTCAAGAGCTGCTTTTCACTCTGTGTAGCCCTGGGTCTGTCCCAGCCGTGCAGGGGAGCGATGCTTCCTTCAGCTTCTGCCTTGTGCTTCAGCTGCCGCTGCTGCTCTGGTCTGGATTTCCAGTGGTGCCTGTGGTAGCTGCTGCTGAGCGATGTTCTTGTGTGGGGCTTGGTGGCTCCTTCAAAATTAGTTCTCTGTGCTTTTGAGGGTCCCTGTAGCCAGGGTAGCTGGTAACTCTTCATTTGAATGCGGCGATGCTTCCTCTGATGAAGCTCTGCCAAACTACAGACTCTTCATACTCAAAATCTCTGTTCCTGTACCATGGTAGACACCTCCTAATTTCTTCTCCAGAAGATCTGGAAGTGCTTCAACCACAACCGGCACTGAGCTCCGGGAGGAAAGGCAGCTCAGCAGCAGAGGAAGGGGAGTGCTGGGCTGGGAGCCAGTCGGGCCCCTACTCTTTCACTGTTTTTAGTAATTCCGAGTAATTCCCCAGATGTTTCATGTTTTTTTCCATAGGAGGCAGAGATCTGCTGCTCTTGAGACTGGGTGGAGGAGTTCACACAATCGTTTGGCAGGGCTGGTGTTGGAAGTCTGTCCTCAATGTGGTTCAAACTCTGGACAGGTTGGGATGCTGCCCTTCAAACTGGGTGTCTTGAGCGCAGCAAGCCACGCTGGTGACCACGTTATCATTCTGCAAGAACAGAATTAGTCAAGAGACTTTTGCCACTTCATTTGCTGCCTGGCAAGATGTTGTCTGAATTGCCAGTTATACCTGTTGGAGTTTGCCATTCTCACTTGCTGCTTTATATTCTGCCCCCCCCAGGTGAGTTAAGGTCCAGGTCTCTAGTGGCTGAGGTGGCCACTGAGGTCAGTTAAAGCACAGCCTGGTGGAGTTGAGGACTGACATGGACAAAAGCGCCTAATCACCATTAAAAACAGCAGCCTTTGCAAACTCTGTCTCTTGTGAGTTCAAGTGTGATGCTCAACCTTACTTTCTGCCTTCCTGGTTAGGGCTGGGTGCCCTCCACCCACGTGGGTGCCACCTGAGCAGAGGGTCTCCTGCTCAACCCTCTGTGGGGCAGGAAGGGGGGGGGGGGAACAGGGAGGTAGAATAAAAGTGATGCTCCCTTATGTTTACAGCAAAGTAGTGTGGGTCATCTTGATCTGCTCCCCCCCTCCCCTTCCTGCAGGGAGGGAGTCCCGGCCACATGCACCTCAGGGTGAGGATGAGGTGGGACGACCTTTGCTTTCTACTTTCAGAGCATTTTGTGACCTTTGCAGGCTTTCCTACTAGTTTATTACCAACCAGAAAACCCCCAAACCTCTAACAATAGAACAGAATCGTGTTGTTTCTGTGCACGGAATGAATGGTTTCAGGGTGTTCCCAGTTATTTTTTTATGGTGGAATTCCTGGTTTGTGGGTGGAAAAGGGCCAAGTTAACAGCATCCTCCTGAGCTATGGGATATTTGCTTGTGTTTTCTCCCTTTGGGGCTGTACAGTATCGGGTTGGTGAGGTGTGGGTACCTGTACAAACACCTTTCTGCTGCTAGGCCTTCCAGCTCCCCAGTGATCAGATTCAGCTCCCAAGGGCTGCGTGTGGATTTTCATTTTTCACCCAGGGCTCTACGAGCTCAGGCAGTTGAGGCCACTTGGCACCCATTAGACCAACTGCACTGGGAGCAGCTTTGTTTGATGCATCGATACAGCTCACAAAGGGTTTGGAGCACTCGAGAAAGACATCTGTGTAATTGGCAAGTTTTGAGAGGTTGTGGTATCTTCCCAGAGCTCCAGACATGTCTGCAGAGTACGGTGAGGCTCACAGCTCTACTTTCAATCCACCCATCTTATCAACGTGCCCGGCAGCGATGGAAGCACTGGCAGCAGCATGTCCCACTTGCTCTGTCACCACGCTCAGTGAGGTCTTGGCAGTCACAGCAGCTGAGGTGACACGGCTGGGGTCCTCTGGGAGCCTGCTCGGTGTCATCACCGTGTTCTCCAAAGCGGGTCAGCTTCTGGCCACCCCAAAGCTGGCAGCCCAACTTCAGCTATAGCTTGTCTCTGGTGTCCAGGGGTTTTCCTTGAGGTCCTGAAGATCTGTGGGATTGAAGGAAAACTTTCAGGCTTGGCCCAAGTCCTAGAAACACAAGTTTGCATTGTACAGGCGACCGAAGGCGATGAGCTGGAGTCTCCCATTGCCTGATCTCTGCCTGCGGGATGCCCGGCTCTCTTCTGAGCATCGAGCTGGGAACTGAAGTTCTGCTGGTTTTGTGTTGCTGGTGGTGTTTCCCGTGCTAGCTGATGGGTGGAGAAAGAAGACTCTGACACAGGGCAGAAGTGATGATGCTTTGCTAACCCTCTCTAAAAAGACAGGGAAAATTTGCCCGGGTCTTAATGCTCACTTGTGTTTGGAGCTTTCTGTGACCTGGGCACAAGTGAAATATTACCAAAGCCCTTAGTCTGGGCAGGGTACAGCAGCTGATGCCAGAGATGCTGCAGTAATTTTCTTTCTATAATCTCTCTGCGCAGCTGATGGACCGAATTTTGTGGATTTTTCAAGGCAAAATTGTCCATTACTGCATTTTTCAAGGGGAGGCAGCTGGCTAAAATAATCATCTAGCTGAGTGCTCCTTCCCTGAATGTGAGTCTGATGGCACTTCACGCAGTCACTCGCCCCATTTAGATGCTGATGTGAAGCCTGGTTCTCTCTCAGATCCCTTGGTTTCCCAGTTTCTGTCCGTGCAGCCGGTTCCGCAGCCTCTGCGTCCCCCGCGCCGAGAGGAAGGGGTGATGTGCTCAGAAGCCCTCCGTGCCGCTGAGAGGGCAGATGTAATACCTGAAACCAGTTATCTGCTCTCTAAATGTCACTTTTAAACGGGTGCCATCTTCCAAGTGACAGCTTTCCTTTCTGTGTGTGTTCGGTGCTGCTCTCGCCATCTGCCCGGCTGCGTGTTGACGGGGGCAGCCTACGGAGTGGCACAGAATCTGCTGGCAGAAACACGAGCTATGGAGATGGAAACCAGCCCCGAACTTCAAAGCTGGAACAAAGACAGCAGAAAAATCATACCGTCTTGAAACCGGGCTTGTCAGCATTAAACACGCTCTTCAGTCACAGGGCAAACACTCGCCCCGGTGGAATCCAGAAATAAGGCAAAGTTTTTCACTCTGGCCTAACGGGTGGTGATGATTTGTGGGTTTAAATAGCACAAGTTAGGGAATCAGCTTTGTGTTGGTAAGGGCTGTTTGTTCAGTGATCGGAACTGAAATCTGGAAGGCTGACAGTTGATTTGCTTCATTTACTTTTTTCTTTTCCTCCTTCAGTGCTAACTTATATTACATGATAATTAAGCTTTTCTCGAGGGTTCTTATTGTGCTGCTTTTTGTAGCTTCTGATACACGTACTGTTGGTTTTTAATTCCTGGATGCTTCCTCTCAAACCGGCGTCTCTTCGGGCTGAAATTAATCTGGGTGGCAGAGAAATGATGACATAGTCTTTCCCCACCTCAGTCTCAGAGGGCTGGCTGTTTGTTTTCGGTTTGGTGTTAAGCAGAAGTCACTGGTGGATTAAGTATCTAGGACGCTCTTTTGAGAAAGAGGCTTCTAGGCTGATAATGCCAGAAAATGCTTATTAAAGAAAAAGAGGAACTGGAGGAGCGAGCATCCTGAAGCTGCTTATTATTGTTCCTGCGGCTTCTTCGCAGCCCAGCCTCATGCCTTTCCTGGGTGGAATTGCAGTCTTCATTGCAGCTCCCTTGCAGAGAGCCTCCAAATCCTGATAAAAGTAGGGCTGTCTCTAAAATGTGGCACAAAGACCACGGGCTTTGTCAGGCAAGACAGTTCCGTTTCAGTTCGACGGCGCTCGCTGTCGCTGTTTCGCTTCGGTCTGTAATAAATCGGGCTGCCCAGAGGCAGAGGCAGCCAGGATAGGCTGGTATTAAATTGAAGAGCCTCTGGGGATGGAGTGCTGGTAGTGGGCTGCTTGGCAGGGCTCCGTCAGCCGCGAAGAACGTGGTGATTTGGGAGGAACTTCACTGCATACGTAAAAGCTCCGGTGCTGTGGTGATAGGATGGCACCGCGTGAGCTTCCCCAAGGTATTGAGATGGAAAGTTCAGAACCCTTCCGAGGCAAGTTCTGTGGCTTCCCAACTCCCGAGTTTTAAAATGATTGGTTTTATTTCAAACCCTTTTTTTCTGAACTGACTAGAAGCACAAGAAGGCTGGGAGTGACCAGCCTGAAAAGCAAACCATAGCCTAGAAGAACAAGGAGGGTTTTTACAGTATCTGAAGAAATGAAATTTAAATGCGAGTTTTTCTAGTGAGGTGAAAAACAACTTCATCTGTAAGGGTGAGATGGGGTGAAAAATGACTTGCTCCAAGGGCTGTGGGAGGGAGGGATGTGTCTTCATGGCAGCTGCTCATCGAAGGAATATATTACAGGCAGAAGTGACGAGTGCTACCTGTTACTTAATGTTTTCTCTTAGAGCTCCTGCTTTTGATTGCTTTGACGTGCCAAGAGAACGGTCTCCAAACGTCCTTTGCCTTGTGGCTGGCCTTGAAGTTCTGGCAAAACTGATGCACCACCCATTACGGTGAAGAGGAATCCAGGAAGTATTGCCCCATCCAGAGCTTCAGGACTTGGTCAGGTCCATCCTTAAGCAGCATTCTGGTGTCTGTGGGATGGTCCTGCTGAAGCAGACCTGCTTTTTCCTCTTCCTGTGGAAAGCCATTGGCACCCGACCACTCGAAGCCTTCTAACTTAGGTGTTGCTGTGCTTTGTAAAAATCACATGCCCTTTAAAATCTGAGACTGTGGTAACAGATCCATAGGCTTGAGCCATCTCACCTGGGACATCACCACCCAGCTGGGAGCCAGGAAAGGTAGAGTCTGAGCCATGAGACTTCCCGTGCCAGCCGTGAGGAGCTCTCATTCCCCATCAGGAGCTGTTCCGTGGGTGCTGGCCCATGTTCCCTCACACTTCCCTCCTCTTCCCACCCTACAACACGCACCACCATCATGGCACAGAGCTGGGAGGGGAAACCTGAGAGAGAGGCTGGGTTGTTCTGCTGGAGATGCTTTTCAGAGTGAACATATGCCCACGTTCCTGGCTGTGGTCTCTTGTTTCTCTCCAAGTGCAGGAGGAGATTTTGCAGTGTCCCTCTCTCCCTCACAGCTCTGCAGCAGTGTGTGTTTGGCTGATCCAGCTTTGTGGTGTCGTGCTTCAGGTATCTACTGTGTTTCTGGTTTTATTAAAGTCTTAGCAAACGACATGGAAGATCCTGTGAGATTCTTCTGTGTAGTTCAGAAAGTCTAGACTGAAGTTCACTTGATGCTGCTGTCTTGAATTATTTTTTCTGCTATGTTTATAGAATAATGTTCTTCATAAGGCATCCCCAGTGATTCCTTGTATCAGCCAGATGTTGAATAAAGCCCTGAGAAGGGCTCAGGAGTGAACTTGTTCGTGGTTCAGGGCTTTGTTTCAGGACCTGTGAGGTGAGAAATTGTTCCCAATTGTACCTTGAGCTGGCTGTGTGGCCAAACTGGGCTCTTCCTGAGATGGTCACTTGTCTTTGCTGCCCCATCTTCTTCAGCTGTAGCTTTCTGGGTAGCGAATGCCTTCGATCCTCTGCTCCCATGCTGAAGAGGGGCTGCTCCAAAACCCAGAGCTGGGGGCTCTGGAAAGCTGGGAGAAGAGCTGCCCCAGCTGGTTGTGGTCCAACTTCACGGTACCTTGTTTTCTTTCACCCAGTAACAGCCAGTTGTCAAACAAAGTCGCTGCAGAAAGACTTTGACCGCTCCTGCATCCCGTGCAGCAGCGTAAGGGCAGGGTGCAGAGGGTGAGCACAACGCTTCCCTGTGCAGAACTCGACAGGGACCTGGTCTCTGGTCTTCTGAATCCCAGCAAATGGTGCTGCTTCCAGTGGGGCCTGTGGCTGAACTGGGTGTGAACTTGTACGGCAGCCTCTGGGAAAATAAAATAGTGCTGGAAACCTGAAGCGTCCTCAGCACCCGGGATGCCTTTGGGAGCTTGGGGACAACCAGTGCCTCAGTTCTGCATGAGCAGCACTTGGGAGCCTAGCTGCTCTCTTGGATTGTGCTTGTTCTTCAGCATCTTTAGTTCGGACATGTACCTGTACAGAGCCTGGAGCAGAGATTGTTCCCAAATGAGGAAAGAAATGGATCAAGCCACGCTGGGTTAGAATAAGTGCCTGGCTCAGCCTCCAAGTGAAAATCTCCAGGCTGGGCTGGAAAAGCTGCTTTACTGGCCCAGCTTTTGAGCAAGCAGCAGATCTGGGTGAGAAAGAGCCTCCCCTCAGCTTGTGGTTACCTGTATTGAAGGAGGCTCTCCGTGGTTGTCAGTGTAGTGCAACTGAAATATCTTTGTAGTCGAGTGTAGGCACCAGGTTTTCCCTTCCTGCCATCGACGTGAGTCTCGCTTGTTTGTGTTTCCTACGAAGAGCTCTAGAAGTGTTTTAAAAAAATTCATTGTATTTGAGGTAATTTATTTTCGGCCGATAGCTGAGTCACAAGCTGCCGTGCTACAGCCAGGATCCCAGGGAGAGAGGAGGCTACTCAGTGAAACTTTGAGTTATGATTTTTGGCAGCACACTTCATCTTTTAAGCTTGTTCTGCTGTGGCTTGTTTTGTTCCATCTGTTCGGGTGCCTTTGTTAGAGCAGAGCAGGAGCACCCAACCAAAACGCTCTAGTGGCAGAGAACAGCAGTGGCCTTCACAAGACTGGTGGGAAAAGGAACAGGGTAGTGAGTAATAGTTTAAATTTATTCTTAACCTACAGCCCCCCACGCCTTGTGGCAGTCGCTGCTGCCCTAGAAGGTCCTTCCTTGATCTCACAACACATCTACGTGGTCTGTCTGGAGCTGGAGCTGCTGCAGTGGATGTTCAGAGAGCCCTGAGGGAGGAGAGGAGAACTGTGTCCAGTTCTGGGCTCCCTGGTTCAGGAAGGACAGGGAACTGCTGGAGGGGGTACAGCAAAGGGCTGCGAAGATGATGAAGGGACTGGGAACATCTCCCTTGTGAGGAGAGGCTGAGGGAGTTGTGCCTTTTTAGTCTGGAGAAAAGAAGACTGTGGGGGGAACTTAATGCTTATCAACGCTGAAAGGCTGGGTGTCAGGAGGATGGGACCAGTCTTTTTCCAGTGGTGCCCAGTGACAGGACAAGAGATAAGGACACAAAGTTGTACATCCTAAGTTCCAGCAAAACATGAGGAGGAACATACTTACTGTGAGGGTGACGGCCTGGAACAGGCTGCCCAGAGAGATGGTGGTCTCTCCATCTCTGGAGACATCCAAACCTGCCTGGGCATGATCCTGCATGGCTTTCTGTAGGTGACCCTGCCTTGGCAGGGGGGTTAGATGAGATGATCTCCAGAGGTCTCATCCAACCCCCTCTGTTCTGTGACTGGAGACTTGTACCCCCCTGGGTACCAGCCCCCTCAGTCTGGGGAGCGAGGAGGTGCTGACATGTGCAGGGAGGGATAGGATCCACGGGGAAGAGAGGATTTGCAGTAGTTGGCATGGATTAAGAAGAGTTTGCTCCGAAGGAACTGGCTGGTAGGGTTTAGATGGGTTGTGTGAAGCCTGTGTTGCCTGTGCGGGAAGAGGTGAGGGCAGCGTGGGTGGCAGGGTGCTGAGAGAGGGGCAGAGGGGACACTGATGTGATGCCAGCCAGCCCTGGCATTCTGCCCCATGTGAGGCAGGGTGGTTAATTTTGAATGAGGCCAAGAAATCTCCAATAGCTTGGTACCTAACGAGCTCAGTGCGTGCAGCCCGGAGAGCTTGAATTTCTAATTGTTACGGCAGCAAAAGCTTAGGTGTGTTTGGAAGTAGATCTCCCAGATAAAGAGGTATCACTGGTCTGCTTTTCTATCATGTCATCTTACTTGCTTGTTTTTAGTGGGACCTGGTCAACTTGAAATGTGTTGAGGGCATGAGCTTTGAGGGGCTGTATCAAAAACCCATGCTCTAAAAACAGCTCCTGATTCAACCTGATGCTTTTGCCTTGACATCTGTCTTTTTAAACAGGTGGAAGCTACAGATGTCCCCCAGCTCCTCTCCCAGCCAGCCCTCTGTCCCCCAGCTCCTCTCCCAGCCAGCCCCTGCCCGCAGTGCTGTGATGCAAACCTCTCCCTACGTGTGCACCTTGCAGCTCTGTCAGCAGCACCCGTGGCAACCTGGGACTGTTTTGTGGAGGAGAGTTCACTCATCCTGATGTGAGCAGCCTCGCAAGGGGCCTTTTTCTATCCCGTGACGCAGGTCGTAGGCGACCCTGTTCTAAAATCCCCTCTCAAGTCTTCAGTGTTTGAGCACCCTCAGAAAATCTCTGTCAAGCGACATTAGCAAGAGCAGAGCTGAATCTTAGAGGATTTAGCTGAGCAGCTTTGGCTACAGAGTAAATCAGGAAATACCTCATTAAAAATCCAGGTGCATCTTCAGGATGCCTTGTGAAGAGACAAAACAACTGTTTTCCCTCAGGGGGTTGCTGGGGGTTGGGATGTGGAGCTCCCAAGGTTTTAAGCTGTGCTTGCTGTGGTAACCTGGGTATCTCCTGGTGCTGTGGGAGGGGGTTATTGGGAAACTTCGGGTAGATGTCTTTACCTGCTGCAGTCACAGCAACTGGATTTCATCGTGTCTTTCAGAAGGTCAGAAAATGGGAAATTTGGGGAGCTGGATATCTTTGAGTTGCATTTGGCTCTTTTCATGGACTTCACTCTGAGAGTAACTCCTGCCGGTGAATGAGCAAGGGGAGTAAGCTGTCGAGTAACATCCGTAGGAAGACTCTTTTAGTTGGTGGAAGTGATAAACAATCTGAGCTGTCTGCCCCCCCAGATCAGAGGTGCTGACTTTGTTTACCTGCAGAACCCTCTGTGAGAAGGGGCTGAGAGATGAAATGGGGGGACAGTTTGTCTCGTACAGCTGGCAGTCAGGAGCTCTTGTCTCTGCTGTGCTCCAAGCAGCTTGAATGATTTCTTTGCCTTGTCAGTGCTCTGCCAAGACAGGCTGAGATCCTTTGGAGGGATACCCAGAGAAGTGATCTTGTAGAGGAAACCTCACTGATATGCAAAGGCATCCTGCTCAGGATAAAGTTCTGCCCTCTCGGTAACAACATCCTGCACTATTTATCAGCTTAAGAGGTTTTGGGCTGCAGTGGAGTTGCCCTTTTTTCCAGCCTTGTCCCGTGCCTCTTGCCAGCCTTGCAGGGGGAGCTCACGAAGGTCGATGGTGGAGAAGAGCCTCCAGCAGCACTAATCCCTACCTGGCCAGGAGGTGCTGACGTTAACCTGATGTTAAGCCTCGTGCAGCTAAAGCTCTGAGCCGTGCCACGCTGCAAGGCCTGGGTATTTGGGGCAGAATAACTGCTCTGCCAAGCAGCGTGTGACCTGGGATTAGTCAGCTCCTGCTTCTCTCTGTTAGTGGCACTTGGAGAATAGTGTCACAGAGGATGCAGCTGAGCATCCTTTCCCTGCACAGAGCTAGGACACTGCAGGCATTAAAAGTGCTGAATCCTGCTTCTAGACAGAGCCTGCAGGCAGGGAGATAAGGATGCTCAGAAAACAAAGGAGGGAAATGAATTCTGTACGAAGCCAGCCTTGTGCTTCTCTGACCTGGGTTGGGAAATGGCTCCCTGGGGTCTTGTGACAGCTGAAAACTCCATCTGAACACACAGAGTCCCAAGGGCTGCCTGGGGTCACGCACTGTGTTCAGGTCCCCGATGTTTTTGCGAGTAGAAAGGCAACAGGAGGTTCTCTCTTCTCACTGAGCTGAGCTCCAGCTCTCCCAGCAGCCAGGATACGCTCCAGTGAGCAGCGTTGGTGGGTAGGGACCCACTGGTAGGGTGTGCAAAGCTTATCCTACCCCTGGGTAAAGGTAAGGGAGCAACTGGATGTTGCTCCAGCTCTTCTGGATGGCTGTGAGGAATGTGACTTCAAAGTCCTTCAGCCTTCTATGGCCTTACTTTTAAGTTGGCAGGGTGGCTTTATGGTGGTGCTGCCGTGCCTGGACGTCATCACAGGCACAGAGCTGGCTCTGTCCTGGAGAGGTTACTCTTCCTACCGCGATGTTTGCTGACTCCAATGGATCCTAATCAAGCTTTGCTGTGAATCTGGTAGACAGATTTGGCCTTGAAGGCTGTAATAAAGAGTGGAGGCATAGGCTGGCATCCCTATCTCTGCCAGCGGGGTGCCTCACCGTGGCACCATCTGACCTTGGCACGATCTCACCTTTCTGCCTCGGCCACTCGGGACGTGCTGGGGAGCGTGTGACGTTCTGCTCCACGAGCCTCCCGCGACCGGCAGCGTGGAGTGGAGCAGGAACAGCGTGTTCAGATAAGGCTGCACCTTTCCCATCCAGCAGATGTTCGCCTGAACATCCCCTCTGGATTGCATAATTACAGAGTGGAATGTGGAGCTGCACGGCTGCAGCCTTTTCCGCTACTGGCTGTCAGCTATTGTGTGCTCCTCTTGATGAGATTTTTGTTTTGCCTTTTTTCGGTTGGCCGTGTCACACGGCTCAGGCTCCAGAAACGGGCCTGGGTTGTTGTTTTTTTTTTTTTCCCCCTACGTGCAGCTGATCCAAAACAAGAAAACAAATCAGTTCTTTTTAAATTTCATTTCCCTGGTCTTGTCCTGCTTGTTCCTCACTGTAATTTGGCTTCCGTGCTGTAAGCGCTTTTCTGGTGGGTTGTCAAGGCAACGCTTTAGCCTGGCACGTCCTGGCTCCGAGGGCTGCACCCAGGATTCATTCTGCACCTGCAGCTGAGGGAGGAATGTGTTAACTCCCCGCCTGCATCTTCAGCTTCTGCCCTGCCTCCTGAGCTGGGATAAACAGATTTAGTTCTGAGGCAGAAAGAGTTTTTACATAAACCCCAAAATAAAGCAGGCTGCTAGGGGCCTGGGGCCTGCGGGCTGGGGCCTGGGGCCTGCGGGCTGGGGCCTGGGGCCTGCGGGCTGGGGCCTGGGGCCTGCGGGCTGGGGCCTGCGGGCTGGGGCCTGTACTGCAGCAGGCCCTGGGCCATGATGCTCCGTATGCTGGGTGCTTTGCTGTGTAAGGGGAACTGTGTGGGTTGATCCCCGGGAGGGCTGGTGAGGAAACAGGCAGAAGGGTGCTCCTGGGCTTTGGGCTTCAACCCCCCAACAGAAACCTGGAGGGGTGGCTGGGGCGTGGGTGGGTGTAGGGCTCAGGGCAGGCCGAGGGCTTCCTGCTGCCTGAAGAGCTGGTAGATGGAAACTGCCCCAGTGAAAGGAGAGAGTGAGCTGTGCCACTGCTGTCCCGTAGGAACCACAGCAGTGCCCTGAGGCCCCAGCCTACCTGGCTGGTACATCAAGCTCTTTCCCTTCCTTTGTACACGCCATGCTGTTCCTTTCCCTAATGAGTTTGTGCTCAAATACACAAGACAAAGGGCATGGGGAAAAAAAAGAGTGCAGCACATCAAATGTAGCAGATCATGGTTTGCAAATGTCATCTTTGCTCCGTGCCGTGGAGGTGGTTCCTGTGTGCTCGACGTGGAGCTGGGGTGGGTGGTGAGTGGGAGCAGAGGACAGGGAGGAGAGCAGGGCAGCTGAGGTGGGATTAAATGGGATTACTTATCTCTGGCTGCTCCCGGTCATCGAGTTTGACCGCTGCCCAGTGCTGCCAGTATTTCTGTCTGTCTGCAAGTAACTGCTGGACTTTGGCTGGTGGCTGAACTGTCCCGAGGAGCATGGAGCGACCTGTGCTGCAGGTCCCTGCTCCCCTGGCTGTGCTTGCCCCTGGGGATGGAGCAAGGAACAGTGGGCTGGACGAGCCTGACCCGTGGGCAGTTCAGGCCGTGTTCAACCAGCACAAGTTTTGCGTGGATGATCCCAAAAATCAAATCCTTTGGTCAGCAAGTGCTCCAGGGAATCACGGATAGCTTTTGGCATCAAAACTCTATGTAGATTCTATATTACAAGCAGAATTTATCTCAGATTGCTTTGTTTCCTTATTATTTCTACAAGCTCTCCGAGGGCAGGAGCAGCTCTTCATGTTCAGGGTGCAGAGCAGGTGGCTACAGCTCTTTCTGCTCAGAGATGCTACATTTAAGGGGAGGGGAAACAAAGCTTTTTTTAGTGTTGTGGCTTAGTTGATGTTTCTCATCCTAATCAAATTGGGAAGAAAATTTCATGGGAATGTGCTTAATGATCAGAAAATGTGCTTAGTGCTCAGGAGTAGGATGCCTGGGAAGGGCAAGTTGTAAATAGCTGCTGTCTCCAGGAGGTTGCTGAGAGTCCAGCTTCAGTTGGGTCTCCTGGTGACTGCCCTGGCTGCCCAATCCTATGTGCTGCTTCCTGGGAGCTGAAGCCTCACATTTTGAGTGCGAGAATAAATTCAGAGTTCGCTTTCTGCTTTACCCTTTTGATATGGCCTGACACTTGTGCTAGTTCTTCCTAAAGCCCCCGCTGTCTGCCTGATCTGGTTCAGATGCTACTGCTCAGCCGAGACGTGTTTGCTGGCATCATCTCTGAATTACCTTCCCCCACACCCCCTTAATTTTAATTTCTTTTTATCAGCAGCCCCTTACGGGAAGTACCAGCTGTCTCTCTTGATGGATGCGTTTCATTTCCAGCCTTCCTCTCTGTATTTCCACTGCAGCACATCTGCTACACGTGCGTGGCCTTTAACTTCCACAGCTCATGTCTTAGCACTTTGTTTCTTCGTGCTTTTGCAGTGATGCATTGCCCAGGAGGGGTTGCGTTCGGAGCAGGCTGATCGGACAATGGATTGCGGCATCCTCCTCGCTGTCTTTACCTTCTCTTGCTGTCTAAACAGTGTGTCACGTTGTCTAGTTAGTAATTAAGTGTAAAATTAGGTCCAGACTTCCTTCAGTGGGAGTGTGATCTGTCAGGATTTCATAGAATCATGAAGGTTGGAAACGACCATCAAGATCATCAAGTCCAACCGTCTACTAAACATCATCATGACCATTAAACCATGTCCTGAAGTGCCACATCTGGATGTGTTTTGAACCCCTCCAGGGATGGTGATTCCACCCCCTCCCTGGGCAGCCTGTTCCGAGGCCTCACCACTATGGCAAGAAAGAAATTTTCCCTAATACCACAGAATCATAGTTATCAGGGTTGGAAGGGACCTTAAAGCTCATCTGGTTCCAACCCCCCTGCCATGGGCAGGGACACCTCCCACTAGAGCA
>WTSP01025747.1:0-10425 GCA_025331215.1 Actenoides lindsayi
CCCCATCCCTGGCACCATTGCAGGGGAGGTTGGCCGGGGCTCTGAGCACCCTGCTCTAGATGCAGATGGCCCTGCTCAGTGCAGGGGGATTGGACTAGGTGACCCTCAAAGGTCTGTTCTAACCCAAACCATGCTATGAGTCTATGAAATCTTTCCATGTTCAGGACTCATTGCATCATCCACACACCCAAGGGAGCTCACCCACCACCCTCCATGGGAGACAAACATTTCCCAACCCCCTGCCCATACCCCCCCAGATGATGAGCTGCCTCAGCAGACAGCACAGGAAGCAGAGGGGTTGTTTTAATGTCATGATAGTGTCCCTGTTTTGTGAGCCTGTTGTGAAGTCTTCCCAGCAGCAGATTTAGACCCACCACTGTCTGGCACAAGCCCGCCAAGGAGCAGCCAAGTTGAAATGAAGACAAAGCACTTGGAGATCTTGATGGACGACAGGCAGAGCTGCCTTCAGTCTGAGCCACTCGCACAATATACAAACGAAGACACAAATCAATGCAAAGTGTTTGAACTCCCGAAAGAAAGAAAAAAAAATCAACACATCTATCACACTCAGGCACACGTCCATTTGAGTCCAAGCGCTGGCAGAGCTTTTTATCAATGGCAGCAACTGGATTAGTACAAACTGGGATGCACATGTAACAGGATATGAGGTCCCTCTCCCTTCCTTAAGAGGCAAATTCTTCCCAGCTGCCTTCAGCATCATCACTGGAGCACACAAATTCTCCCAATGCACCTTTAAAAAAAAAAAAAAAAGGTTTTAGCCCCACTTTAAGGAAGGGACGATGAAGGTGTGAGTGTTACCCCATGACTGAGAGTTGAGGAGGAAGACTAAGTTGGGGTTTGACCACTGAAGCAAAGAATCATAGAATTGGTTTTGATGGAAGATGCCTTTCAGATCATCAAGTCCAACCATTAACCCAGCACTGCCAGGGCACCACTGGCCCATGTCCCTCAGCATCACAGCTCCACATGGGTCTTTGAAACCCCTCCAGGGATCATGGGGACTCCACCACTGCCCTGGGCAGCCTGGGACAGCCCTGGACAACCCTTTCAGGAAAGACATTTTTCCTTATATCTATCCTAAACTTCTCCTGGTGCAACTTGAAGCCACTTCTCCTTGTCCCATCAGCTGTGCCTTGGGAGAAGAGACCAACCCCACCTGGCTCAAACCTCCTAAAAGAGCTGAGCTTTTGATCAGAAAAAAAAATGGAAATGATGCTACAGAGAACATAAAACAGGAGAAGATTACACCAAAACCTGCCTGACACGAGCTCTGCTCACAGCTGGTACCTGGGGTCTTGTCCCAGCATGTTCCCTGGGATCAAGTTCTAGCAAAGTTGGTCAGAATGGAGAAGGAAATGAGGCATTTCTGGGGCCATGATCAAACAGACACCCCCAGCCTGTTCTTCTCCCCACCCTGGCTATCTGAAACAGGAGGGTGTCTCACAGCCTGCTAGTTCACCCAGGTTTAGCCATCCTCTTCTTATTGCAAGCTCACAAATATTCCATCCTAAGAAGCCACTGTTGCACCAGTTTCTTAAGCGTATTAAGGCCCTGGCCACCAGACAGCTCTAAGCATTGGAAAGAGCCTAAGAACAAGGAATACATGTATAAAAACTAGATGGAAGGGGGACGTTCTTAACCCTGCAAAACAGCTCCCCGTGCACTGACGCGTGGGCCCTCCACTGAGACTTTCCCACTTCGCAGAAGGCATTTGACCTCTTGAAGAGCACTTGTTTCAGGCTGTCTGCAGACCTTTACATCTGAAAATTCACTTTTAAATTGCTCATACTTTGACACGGTTTCAACCTGCCTTTTCCCGGAATAATGCAGAAGCACGCGTTTGGATTTGGGTGATGCTGGAGAGAAAGGCACCCGGACCAGCCTTGAGCTCCCAGTTCAGCTGGTCTGAATCTTGGCCAGGAGCACTAATGCAGAGATGCACTGAAATCAGTAAGAAACAGGATCCTGAGCATGCCCAAGACTCATCAGAGTCACACGAGGAGATCGGGAGGAGCTCAGAGTTAAACTTAGATTTAAAAATCACAAACTTCTTTCTAATCCACCAGCACTTTCAGGTCATTCCCCAAGCTCATGGGGCACGGAGGGACTGAAGCAGGAGCCCTTCAAATGCCTGGAGAACCAGCAAAAGGAAAAATTTTGATTTTAGCCCCACGGGCACTCCCATGTTCCCTAAAAGGACCAGGAGACACGTTCCTGGGAGCAGTGGCTCCCTGCTGCTGCTGTCTGCAGCTTGTACAAGCCAGAGCAATCTGAAGGTATTTGTTTGCAGTGGAGAGCATGTATCACAGACAGGACTGGGTTATTTCAAACCCTTCCTCTTCTTCTCCCGCAGTGCTGGTTGGGGAACCCATCATTGATTCACCTTCAACTCTGAGGTCCTGGACCAGCAGCGATCAAGTGGCATCAAAGGCAGTGTCAGTCGTTCCTTTTAGCAGGATGGCAGGTGTCAGGGAGAGCATCTGCAAAGAGAAATAGGAGAATGGGCTGTCTCTCACTCACTCAGCTGTCTACCCACCCATGTGCTCCCATCGATTAGTACTCAGCCCTTCTACAACAGGTTACAGGTTCAAAGAGCTGTGCAGACATCAAGTAATGAACACCCTTGCCAGGCTGGGAGGAAGGAGAAAGGTGTCATCTCCATGGTGCAGGTTGCTAATGGAGACTGGGGGTGATCAGGGCACTGGAGGACAGGAGGAGGCAAGGTGGTGAGGCATGGGAACAGACTGCCCAGAGAGGTGTTCAAAGAATGTGTAGACATGGCACTTCAGGACATGGTTTAGTGGTCATGATAATGCTGGGTAGACAATTGGACTTGATGATCTTGGAGGTCTTTTCCAACCTTAATGATTCAGTGATTTTGTGATTCAGGATCAATGCAACAAGTTGTGAGTCTGTTCCTTACGGTGCTTGTTGGTGACCATGGAGCAGTTGCATTCGTTTCCTTTCCCCTGCAAACAGAAGAGATAATTCCTGCCCTTTTCCTAAAAAGAGTCAAGAACAGAAACAGAGTTTCCATCAGAGGCTGCAGCTCTTCTTTTAGACCTTCTCCAAGACCACAGAACCCCATGTCCTGATGGGAAGCCATTCATCTGGGCTGAGACTAAATCAAACAATTCCCCTTTATGGCCAATTCATGGCAAGACCTGGGGGGGGTCAGTGCAGGATTTTTGAACTAACCCTGGTGTGAAAACAAAAGGTTTGGAAAATGGACTCATCAAGGACACTGGGAGGACTAGATGACCTAGTTGGACTCAATGATCTTCAGAGGTCACTTCCAACCCCTAGCATTCTGTGATTCTGTGATCTTTAAAGGTCCCTTCCAACCCAAAACATTCTATGATTCTAATCCTCTAAACTCTTAGACACAGGGAGCGTGTTTTACAACAGTCCATGTGGTGATAACTACAAAGGCTTGACCAGAGATGGTTCAATGATTACAAATAATTCCCCTTTAATGGACAAACCAACAGTTTGTGCAGTGGCCAGAAATCTGTCAAGAAGGGGTTAGGCAGTCTTCATCCTGCCCCAGGGTGGGAAAGGATATAGCATCCCATCTGGACCTGTCTGGAAGCACACAGGGTCCTCATCCAAAAAGTCCAAAGCCTTTTCTGCAATGGCTCCTGACAGTTGTCCCTCACCAGCCTCCCAGGCCAAGGGCTCTCTGTGTCCAGCCTGGACTGACAGTGTTTTGTCCTCCACAGAAAATGCACCCACATCCCAAGCATTGCAAATTAATGCCCAGCAGCTCTGGATGCAAAGAAAAGACTCTTGTTATTTTACCAGACGGTTTGAAACTGCAGGAAGCATTGAAATATGTCAAATGGTGCTTTGATTCCACCTCATTCTCACAGAAATGTGCACCCAAAGCAGCATCTCTGCCTGGTCTCACCTGCTGATATTCCCTTTCCACCGACACAGAGCCAATTAGGGAGGAGATGAAAACCAGAGCACACTAGCTACCGGGTTCTGCTACCTCAAACCTCTCCCTGAGTACCCCATGCTGCCCAACCCACCTCAAAATCTGCATCCTGATCCCCTGATAGCTCTAACCCCAGACCACTCTTGCTCCAGTAGCACAGTAGACACCTTCATTATAGGAGACGCCCCAAAATCACATTTTATATATATATACATATATCTTTAAGCCATACATCCTTTTCACCCCTCCAGAATACTTAGGAAATGACTAGGAGAAATGTTTGCTTTTGTAATAAGAGGACACACAAGGCTTCACCACTCGGGAGAGCCCAGTGGCTGGGAACAGATGTGTCCTGAGGTCAATCCAAACCCTATTGTCATTCACCATCGTGACCCACCACCGCCCTGACAGGGGCAGACATACAAAGCTCCATCTATTATAGTAAACAAGACAAGGTCAGGGCACAGGATCAAACTCCAGCACGCAATTACGCATTCTCTTAAGCTACTGGCAGGCTATCTGTCTCAGCCAGACCACAATGAGCAGCTTCCCAGACACTGGCCAGACCTTGGAGGTCTACGTAGGCCAAGAGACCTTTTCCAGAACACAGACTGGGTTCGGTCACCCTGTTTTGGAGAACAAGAAAATTACAGCATGGGAACACAACTATGCCATGCTGTGTCTGAGGGCTGGTGAATGACCTCTGTCCCATGTTACTTCTGACAGTGACACAACCAAACAGCCCTGGGCTATTCTGCAAACTCTCCTTTGAAAATCACAGAATCACAGACTGGTAGGAGTTAGAAGGGACCTCTGAAGAGCATCTGGTCCAACCTCCCTGCTCCAGCAGGGTCACCCAGAGCAGGGGGCCCAGCAGCGCAGGGTCCAGCTGGGCTGGGAATCTCTCCAGACAAGGAGACTCCACAGCCTCTCTGGGCAGCCTGGCACAGCCTCCCACACCCTCACACCAAACAACTTGCTCCTCCTGCTCACATGGAACCTCCTGGCTTCCAGTTGGTGCCTGCTGCCCCTTTTCCTGTCCCTGGGCACCACCGATAAGAGTGCCCGTCCATCTTGCCCCCTGGGGCCCCTTTATATCTTGATAAGCATAAAACTGATAAAATCCCAACGCCTCACACCAGGGCATCGTCAAGGAGTCATTCAACTGCCCTTGTAACAATTAGAGAAGGTGGCAGAGAATGCTGAAGGAGGAATGCTGCCTTCTACGTGGAAAGCAGCCACCCGGGCTGTGCACTGCGAGCTCTCGTAGCTGACAAGAGCATGGTTCCTTCTGCTGTGAATGGAGATCAGCTGGTGGCTGCACAGCTCCTGTCTGAGGGCAAAGCCTTGCTCACCCTCAGGACAGATTTGGATGACCTATAACAAATCCCCCTCCTCTGTCCCCCTGCACACCAAATTTCAGTACGTGATGTGCTTTTAACATATCACTTACAGTCTCTTTGTAGCATCGAGAAAAGGAGGTCCCTTCATGGGCTGGAGTAGCAGAGGGCATCGCTGTGGTGATGGCTCCCAAGGGATGTGGACACACAGGGGCTGGAGAAAGGGGAAAGCACCGGGGGAAGAGCTCAGTGTGATACCGTGTCTGTGGTTGGCCACCATCCTCCACATCCGGGACTGGAAGGACTGGGTGATGCCACACACAGCTTCCTACCTGTCTCCAAAACTCACCTCGCTGCAGCTTTGTCAACAGCTGAAACCAGAAAGCTCCTGTGAGCTGTGTTTGCTGGCAGACACACACAATGAGAGGTAGCAACGGCGAGAGGAGGGATGGAGAGAAAGCCAGAGGCCCCACGCCTAGTGCTGGTCATGGTTGTGGGGTGGAGGAGACCGTGAGCCAAGAGGGTTGTGTCCATAGGCAGGTGTGAGGATGGCCCCGCACTTGGAAAGCAAAGCAGCAAGCAGAGGATTTTGGTGCAATGCTTTCGGAGGCAGCGGGGTGACACGGGACCATGGGACACCTCTGGGGAGGACAGCTGACTGGCAGCCCACTCAGTGAGCTGGATGGGGCAGATATGGTGACAGGGCACTTGTGTGGGGAGGGTGGGGGAGATAGCCCGGTGCTCATATCTCCTCCTCTCAGCCAAGCTGGCCAGACTGGGGAAAAGAGAATGCTGAGAGATTTTTCAGTGTGCTGCCTGTCACCATGGAAACCCCTTCCCCAGCATCCCAGCTGGCCGGGGATGCTCACATCATGGGGTGGCCACAGAGCTCCAGGAAAGGACCATCCCCTGGGAAGGGCATGGGGCAGGAGCAGCAGAGAAGGGGTGGCCCTGGCCCTCAGAGCTGAGCAAGCCAGAGAGGGTCAGGCTCTGCACACCCCAGCCGTGGGGAGCTGCAAACTGGTTCACACTGGCACTAAGTGGGAGGGCTGGGCAGGCTCTGAAGAGCCTGCAAGGGCATCCTGGGAGACAGGAGGTGGAACGGTGTCAGCCAAGGATGTTGCCAACAACTGATGAAAGGTCAGAAGAAAACTCCCTCTGGTCATTTATTCTGGAGTTACCCATCACGGGGTATCTGCTCCCAGAGACACACAAGCAGGAGAGCTGTTGGCTGAGGTCAGGCAGAGCAGGGCTGAAGGCACAGTGAGCAGCACAGATAAAATACCCAGAGAAAATATCCTTCTTGGCGTTGCACTGTGCATACCTGTATCAGCTCTCCTCATGCTTCTGCCTATCGTGGTGCCCTTCTGAGGACAGCTGGTCTCTTCTGCCCACCCCACACTTCAGCCAACACTGGCCTGGGCACAGAGAAAAACCCAAACCCCAGTGGTCGTTCAGAGGGAGCAGTACAAACCAGCTTCTTCTGACTCCCAGGAGGGTGATGAAGGAAGGATGGACGTGTCATCCAGACCCTACGTTCACAGTCTCCTTCTTCTTCACCACCTCAACCAGACGATCCAAGTCTTTGCAAGATCAGGTCCACAGCGAAAGGAGTCTTGGGGCAACACCATGGTCTCTTGGAGGTGCTGGAGAAACGCTCAGAGGTGGCACAACCCACCTTAAACCATGAGCATGGTTTCAGATTGACACTCAGTAGGCTTCAAGGGAAACGGAGCTCACGCTTGGTGAGGATTCTCATTCTCAAGGTGTTCACAGTCTTCGCAACATGTTTCAGTTGGGCTTTTTTTTTTTTTTTTTTTTCCCCCTTTTTTTTTTTTTTTTGTTCCACACAGTATTTATGGTGTGTTTGCTGCTGCGTTTTACCAAACTGCAAGAAATATGTAAACAGCAAATGATCAAAGCAATATATCTTCTCGATCTAAAAGCGGGCAAGCCAGATGGAGTTAATTAATGAAGATGTTTAGCAAGACTCGGGTTTAGCTCGTAGGCAAACAGGTTGTTCCCAGAAGCATCAATCTAATCCAACAAACAATTTGTGGGGGTGTAAGAAACGCTGCTTTGTTCCTTCCTTCCCAGCACAAAACTTTCCTTGTTGCTATTTAATCCTGGCAAGAGGTTTTGAATTAACAGCTCCAAAAGGTAGACGCTCTGACAGCACCGGGAACGTCCTCGCCCGCACATCTTGAACCTGTTGCTTAAGGCACAAGAGTAGTCGAGGATCCAAAAGCAAACTCACTGCTCAGCCTCTTCTCTGAGGCTGCCAACGAGGGAGCTAATTATGGCCAATACTAACGACGTGGCCATCACTGCCTACTAGGCTGCAGCCAGCCAAGAATCCTGCTCTCCATCAGATGATCATTCAGGATGTTATGTCAGATTTTATTTTTATTCTACAAGGCATTACCAGACATAAACCATCATAATGCCCCAAGTGACAACCCGTTCTATCACTCTGCGCCGTGATCCACCCTATAACTCAGATTTACAGGCCAGTTTTATGCCACAGATTATTGATCAATTATCTGGGTTGGGTTGGAGCAGTCTGTGATGCCAGTATCTGCTCAGCCAGAGAGAGAAGAGGAGCAGGCAGCCTCCTTCGGGACAGTATGGACCCATGTGGACACATTCATGGGCATATGCAATTCCCAGGGGCTGCAGGGATGGGGTCCCATCACTGTCAGCATCTACGAGCAGAGACAAGAGCTGCCGAAGATGTCTGGAGAGGAAGAAGCAAAAGCAAAGCAACGGGATGGCTCCAGTTACATTCCAGCCAATCATCTGCAGAATGGGATGCTGTGGGCAAAACAGCAATTCAAGGCTTATTAAATGAGTCAACTTTCTCATTTCTGCACATGAAACAAAGAGAGGAGGGAAAGGGGTGGGTCACCATGCCCAGGTGTCTCTGTTGGGCTGTGCATGTCCCAGCAGCTGTGGATCAGAGATGGTTCTCAGGGGGGAGCGGTGGATTTGGTCCCTGGGATGCTTGCAGAGGTGTCTACAGCTCCAACCACCACCATGGCAGCAGGAGAAAGGATCAGGCCCTCATGGCTACTTTAGGCAAGGAGCCTCAATCCAGCTCTTGTGGCAATATGACCCTTCAGCTTGCATGGACATGAGCTGGCAACATGAAGTCGCAGCCCAGAAGCCCATCCCATCCTGGGCTGCATCCAAAGCCCACCAAATTCTCCCTTTCCTCCACTTTTTCTGCCAAAAAACGTGATATGAAGAGACACCACTGTCCAGCCACTGACCATTCCCGCTCCATCACCCCACAGTCAGAATCATTCCTGCTTCAAGACCCGTTGAACTTGGCCCTTGTGCAGCATCTTACATGTGGCAGAGGGCTCAGAAGATGACTTTATCCAGGAGAAAGCCTCTTATTTGGTGTTCCTCCTTGCAGTGGTTATCCTAAACCAGTTTGTTCTGAGGGAAGAGTGCTCAGTAACCCTGAGGTGCCATCACCTGTCACTACTGTGGTCACATCAGTCCACTGAGAGATGGTGGAGACATGGAGACAAATCCAGGAAAAATCAAACATCAGGACAGATTTATTTTATGGTTGTACCACTCCTTCTGATCACCTATTGCTGAGAGCCCTTGAGTCAACGCTGCTTCTTCCACCAGCTCCCTCTGCTTCCCATCAAACACATGCCTTGAAGGAGTCTGAATACTCTTCTCCCAGCCAGCAAGTCATTTATCTCCAGACCTTGTGCCCAGAAAAAAACAGGTAAGGATGCACAGAAACAGACTTCAGACTTTCTCTGCATAAAAATAAAGAAATATGCCTTTTTCCCTTGTTTTTTTCCCCCATGGGATGAAAAACAGTAAACAAGAAACTGGTAGAGTTTAAGGACAGAGGGGTATACAAGCACATGATGGGTACCCCAGCATAAGAAGGATGTGGACCTGCTGGAGAAGGTCTAGAGGAGCACCATGAAGATGATCAGAGGGCTGGAACCCCTTCTACTATGAGGCCAGGCTAAGAGAGTTAAGGCTGCTCAGATGGGAGAAGGCTCCAGGGAGACCTTCTTGCAGCCTTGTAGTATCTGGAGGGGGCCTGCAAGAAAGCTGGGAGGGATGTTTTACAAGGGCTTGTAGAACTGGATGAGGGGTAATGGCTTTGAACTGGAAGAGGGGAGATCTAGATTAGCAATTAGGAAGAAGTTCTTCACTGTGAAAGTGGTGAGACACTAGAACAAGTTGCCCAGGGAAGCTGTGGATTCAGTGGATGTGTTCAAGACCAGGCTGGATGAGGCTCTGAGCAACCTGCTCTAGTGGGAGGTGTCCCTGCTCATGGCAGGGGGATTGGAAGGAGATGATCTTTAAGGTCCCTTCCAACCCAAACCATTCTATGATTCTATGACTCTATAATTTTATGATTCTATGATTCTATAAAATGCTCCCTTGCTGAACAGCAGCTCTAACTCCAGGGACAAACCAGCCATCCTCAACTTTCAGATAACATGAAGCTTCAGACCCAAAATGGCATGAGATTTGCCCATGTTACCCTCACACTTACTGTGGCTAGGAAAGGTCAAAATTGTTTCAAAACCCACTTACATCGTGTCCATCCTGCAGAGCAGACATCTCCCCAGCTTCCTCAAGCTGCAGCAGGCTTTCAAATGAAATGGATCAGTAATAGCTTTTAAAACATTACCCTCAAGAAATGAAAGGCTTGGCATTGCACAGCCACTTAGGTAGCTGTAACTACAGCAAATTAACATCAAACTGAAGTCGGTCCCAGATGAGGGCACGTTTCGGAGACGCTGGAGCCTGAAATGGCCTTTATGATGTAAATTTATATTAAGTGCCAGCAATCTCTTATGTTTCCTTCTTTAGCGTTTTACTTGCAGTTGACTTCTTTCCGAGTCTATTTTAAGGGGAGATTTCCTAGAGGTGGGGACAAAGTGGCTGTCAGTCAGGTTTCCATTTATGTTTGCTGAGGGTGCTGGTAGTCATAGAATCACAGACTGGTTTGGGTGGGAAGGGACCTTTCAGGGTCATCTCATCTAACCCCCCTGCACTGAGCAGGGCCGTCTGCAGCTAGAGCAGGGTGCTCAGAGCCCCAGCCAACCTCACCTGCAATGGTGCCAGGGATGGGGC
>WTSP01025748.1:0-11715 GCA_025331215.1 Actenoides lindsayi
TGGGAGGTGTCCCTGCCCATGGCAGGGGGATTGGAACTAGATGATCTTTAAGGTCCCTTCCAACCCTGATAATTCTAGGATTCTATTAAAATAACATATGAGCAAAACCAAGCCAGGTTTACAAAATGCCAACTTCCCAAATACCCAATAAATGTCTGAAGTTCAAGTTTCTAACAAACTTTCTACAAAGTTCGGTTTTCTTTTTTCTGTTTGCTTCTTATAAATCTAAAATAAAGGAAGCATTGAGCTTCATGACAGCTAATCCTGACTTTGTTTTGTGCTCACTCTAATTATTCTAGCTCATCCTCTATCATGTCTATGTGTTGCTAAAGTAAGGATAGAAAACTGACATTTTTAAACTTTTTTTTTTCTTTTTTTTTTTTAATGAGAGATGAGAATGTCAGGTCTACTCGACTCATCTGCTTCACTTAAGAGAAGTTCTCAGTGAATTCAGACTAGGACATTTAGCTGGCTGTTTTACTGATTGTTGGAGCACAGGAAAGAGGTAACCTGGCTATTGTGTTTACTTTCATTGCTCAGTAAGCCAAAATTCATAAAGCAATAAGGAGAAGGGACAGTCTCAAAATGCCATGCCAAAGAGTTGACTTTCCTTTTGCTGGAGATGCTGAAAAAACTCCTCTTGATAGGACTGAACCACAGAGAGCATTTAGTCAGCCTTTTTGGTTTGATCTCTTTTTATCTTCCACCGTCAGGGACACTGAGGTGTCCAACAACAACACTCAGCAAGGTCAGAGCCCTTGCCTAAGAACATTCCATCTTTCTTCCAACATTGTGGGAGAGGAGAGTCCTGAAAGCACCTTTATAAGTACTTGTTTTTGACAAGCATCAGGGACTGTAAGAGTGGAAAGAGAGAAAGGAGTGGGAAAAATTCTCCAGAGTAGTCTCTAAGTGCATAGCCCACTAACAAGTTTTATTTTACCCAACACAGACAAGTTGTTTTACAACTCCTCTCATTTCACCTAGTTCTAGTAACTTATCTGGTATGATAGAGAAATTGCAGTCACTTCGGAAAAGCAAGTGTGGGGTTTTCCTCCCCTGGGGAATAGAAGCATGAGAAGGAGAAGGGAAAGGTGAAGTAGCAAAAAGAATGAGAAAAGCTGATGGTTTCAAGAGACCAGAATAAGAAGCTTCCTGTTTGGGCACAATGTACATTAGTAGCAGATTCTCTGTGATACTACACAGACTATAGAACCACATAAACAACAACAACAAAAACCCAAACACACACACACACACAAAATAATAACACAACCCCCCTCTCACAAATACTTCAATTATTATTTAGTTTCTCTAGTTGCCCATGGGTCTTGTTCCTTATTTCCAATCTCTTCCTAATAGGGTAAATACTTCAGGAACTAAGCATTAAGAAGAGGAATAGTGACTGAGAGCTTCATCTGAATATCAGGAAAGTTAGCTATGGAATAGCAAATGTTACCATTTCACTAGACTATCTGCAATATCCTGCATTTATAGAGCCACTTGGACACGTAGAAGTGAGACTGATGGTATTTTTGTTCCCCCTATAAGAAAGAGTTACTCCTTTTTATTAAAGAGGTCCTGGTCTACTCCCTTGAAATCCAGACCAGGGGAAAAACTTGGCAAGAGGAGCAAAGACCTGTCATTGCCACACTAAGTCAAACATCATCAAGGAGTCTGCTACCTCAGCCAGCCCAATCAATCAGACATACAATCACGCATGGCTACGATAGAGGCTTTCTGTCCCCAAAGTCTTTCCTTCCTGTACCTGTATTTCCCTGCTATAATTCATAATCCAGACGTAAACAGAAAGCACCAGCCTTCACCCAAGCACAAGCTGCTCAGTGGTGAAGCTTAGCAAAAAGGTCGAGTGAACGCTAAGATATCCAAGCTTCCCTCCCATGCAAGAGGAAGTTTCTGATTGTAGAGCTCAGCTATTACCAACTTTCACAATTGCATGTTTAGTTTGGAATGCCCCAGGCAAATTACAGGGTGTATTGACTTTCTCAACATACATCGTTGAGTCTTGCTGTGTGCTGAGGCTGTTGTAAGACTTTGATTATGTGGACTTAAAATTTCAACCTCACAAAGGCAATAAAATGTCAAATGTTGTGTTTTCTTTAATATGCATTAAGTGTCTTTGAGCCAATGATTCACTTACAAAATTGCTGGGGGGTTGATAAAAGCCCACGAGGGTCTACCCAGTGTTGTATACCGAAATCTGTAATGCAAAGAGAGGAAAAAGCTAAGAGCAAATGCATTCCTACATATAAAAACTTGAATGTTTATAGCCAGAGACAAAATGCATGTAGTCAGGGGAGAAGGAACGTTGAACATCTCTATAAGCACCTTTCTATGAATACCAGCTAATAAAAAACTACACTAATCAGGCTATCCCATGCAGTGGGATAGAAACCTCTTCGTGTCTGGGATAATCATCAAAAGCACTGTCCCTGCAGTGCAAGGAGCAGGATCTTCATTCTGTCATTAACCTCCTATACACATAGTTGGAGAACTGTCACTTACAGAGAACATCTTCTCAACACCAGGTGTTAAGTCAGCATTCTGTAGACTATGTGAATTAGACCAAGAACTATAGCTTGTTTAGACAGCCATTCAAAGTCTGAGTTATGCAGCTTCCTCATCATATGCCTATTTTTCTTCTACATTGTTCTGCAGTATATAATAGACTTCTAGCAGAATAAATCCATCCTGAAGACTCTCCAGGGACAGAAAATCTCCTGGGAAAATAAGATATGGAACTATTGGCTGCAAATACTGTCCAGCCCATACGGTTACTAGAACCAGCTGGCACAGGCAAGAAAATGGAACAAGCCTGCACAAAAAAAAACCCCAGTCAATTCTTCTGCAGCTGAGATGCTAAAATGCACCCTTTGTTGGGAGGCACAGAGTGAGAAGAACCTTGCTTTTTTTAATCAAGCTGAATGTGTTGCTTCATACTTTTACAGGTACTTTCCCTCTGACCTACACCACAAGTTGTCTCTAGCCATAGATAAAAGTTAAAAAGCAATACTCGCCTCTATCGGTTTGCTTACTTTTTGGAGATTATCTGTGGCAAGGGTGCTATTTTATCCTGGATGTTTTTGAAGAAGGTATTTGATTACCCTTGGGGTATGACATTTTCTGTTTCAAAAGATCCCAGATTCTGCTGCAGCAATCTTATCTCTGAGCCGTGCCATTTAGCTCAAACATCGTAAATTGGGCAGATTTGATATTGCTACACAGTGCCTGAATGCAGCACTGTGAAAAAGAAGGGGTTTGCCATTTAGCTGGTGTCACGAATGCTTTTGACCCATCTCTCCCATTCATTGACTTCACCTCCTAAATGACCGCAGAGAAAAATGTCACCTAAAATGCCTGTGTAACTTTTGAGTATACTGGAGACAGGGAATGGATTTTTCTAATTTTTCTGGGTGTACCCAAGGGTCTAATCAAATCACTTGGACAGCTCCCTCAGGCGTAATGTGAAGGCCGGGGCTGACACTCTGCAGCTACAGGTCTCGTCTGCTAACCTCTGCTCATCTGTTTTGTATTTCTGTTCATATTGGTATTACTGGCAAGCTGCTAAAGCCAGAATAATCTGTTATGACACTGGAGAATGTGTATGCCTCTGACACGGCCATTATAGACCGTTATGATATAACACGGATCCCAGAAGCTCTCAACACCTTCAGCAGCATGATTTAGATTGAAAACATTAATGTTTATCATCCAGCCTATTACTGTCAAACTCTGCTGCCAGCTATGCAAGGATCAGGACAGTTCAGTTGCATTTACATCAGGCAGTTTTGTGAGGTTTTTGTGTGTGTCCTCAAGCAGTGTGGAATATAAAGAAAGGCTGATGATGCTGGAGGGTATCTGTGTGCGCTTATACAATATGAAACAAAAAAAAGATCAAGTAAACACACTGGCATCTTCTCAAAGAAAGTCTTCTTTTTAAAGAAACTTTCTAAACATAAGGGCCGTGCATTAGGCTTTAGTTCAGACACCAGTCCTGGGTGGTAGGACTGTCTTCTCCACTCCTTTCGAGTGTCTTAGCTCTTCAACACGCGTTGCTTTCATTGATTAATGTGCAGTGATGCTGCACAAACACTGAAAAAGGACACCCTTTACTCAGAGAGCTTCCAACTGAAATGCAATACTAAGTATCATCACAAAATTGTCATCACCCACTGAGTGGAAGCCCAAGGAGTAGGGAGATTCTTCCTTCACTTTCTTGTATCTGATTCCCTCCCTGATCCTCCTACTCTAAGTAAACTAAGCTCCCATGACAGAGAGAAATACTTAACTTCAGAGATGTAGTAAAACGATTTGGCGAGAGTCCCAACCTGGCTGCTAAACATCTTTCTCTGCTCTTCATGAAGAACCTCTCTCTCATTTAAAACGGATAGCTGCTACATGTCATTGCCTTTGGATTTGGCAATGGGTCAAAAGCAAAGAGATCACCACTGTCAGAGGCAAAAAAGCTGTTCTTCTGAAGAGCGGATGTAGTCCCAAAAATAGGTAGTTACCTGCCTGAGAAGAAACACTCAGATATCCAACAGGAATTAGTGTACCCTTTAAATATTTGGAATGGTTTGATTTCTTGTGCTGCAGAAAATCCATCCTGTCCTTAGTCCCATCTGTAGTGTTGCTATGCAGACAGTGAGAAAATCAAATTGTCATTAATATCATCCATTTGTCCTGATTTCTAGCTGCATATCAAATATCTGATAGAAGCACATCTGCAAAAGCTCTGCTGTTCCAGCTTTGTTCATCTCTTGAGACAGACAGCTACTTATCAGAGGAAACCTTCCCAAGAGATTTGGTGGCTGCTGAGATAGAGGATCATACCCCTCTATTAATCCTGACATATGAATTCCAGCTCGATATTTCACTGGAAAATATAAAACCCCTCTGCCTTTGGCTCCGTTATAAATGTAATTGTTTTTCACAGGTCATACTGTTGATCTGGAGTGAAGTACATGCTCTCTGTTCATATCTGAGACATGCAATGAACTGACTTGCATTCTGTGAGGGGCAAGGTCACGGGCATGCTGAGCTGATAAATGCTTTGTTTTGATGCTTTGGGTTCTTAACTCTGGTGTTTTGTCTCTAATCCACTTTTGAATCTGAGATGTCAGGGAAAAATGCTGCTATTTCTGTACTAGGAAGGTCAGACAAATGGATCAGCATGAGAAAAAGTATCAGTAATCTGTTAATTTTTCCATTTCCCAATTTGTCATGTAACAGGGGAAACATGACAACTAATCTTTTAATGGCAGTGAAGATGCAGGCAGCTGAGATGAAACACTTACTCAGAGGGGTTACCATATACTCTTTTTTCTTTTTTTTTTTCCCCACAAATTGTTTAATGATTACATTTGGTACAACTTTGCATTTGGTGGATCACATCTTGCATATTTGAACAAGCACAATAGTTAAGAAAAGCTTACAGCCAAATTCCTGACTGAGAATTTTCCACTCTTTCCATTTTAAAGCACTTTGGCACCTTAGCTCTTCTGACTGCTCCTGCGTGCCGGCAGTTACCCTGATTAAAAACCCATCTGAGAGCTTCTAAGGTGACAGCTTAAAGCTCTAATGCTTCCTGTGATTTGCAAGAAGGAACCCAGACTGTTCTCACATCACGAGACATTATTTAATAATGCCTCAAGTATCAAAATATAAAAATGAGTCCGACTATTAAAATATAAGAAAGCAAAAGAAGGACCTTACTTGCACTCTCCAAACAGTAGTGGCAAAAAAAGAATGTTTAATGTCAGTAAAGAACATTCACTGTTGTCACCTTCACAGCAGCAAAACAACAAGTAGAAACAGAAAGGTGGATAGACACAAACCCTGAAGTTCCTGTATTCTTTCTATCCCTGACACCCGGACGATGTTAGAACACAGAAACATCAGATTATATTTCTGTTGTTCAACTTCTGGCAAGCTGAGGCCAGCAGGAGCCATGTCTGTACATTAGAAGAGACCAAAGGTTTGCTATAGTTTTATGGTAGATTTATAGTCACGCCGAGGCCGTCTGGAAGGTAGAATTCTGACAATGAAAACGTTCCCTCCCATCTCTGTTATTTCAGAGCCCAGCCTTGCTTCTCAGTATGTCCCACTCTAAGGTGCGTGAATTCACCTGCAGTATGGAAATGCCAAACACCCTGGTTTGTCCCTTCAGTTTCTGGTGGTAGCATATACTGCTAAAAGAATGAAAGGAAAATATCTTTCATTGCTTAACTACTGAGAATATGCTAAGGTTATCTATTTATGTTGGGAGTTGAAATCAAGCTGGGAAACTTGAAAGGAAGAGTGACAACTAAGCAGTTTATCTGAAGCAGGCTAAAGTTCACCTCAGGAGACATTTTTTTCTGCTGTGTCTCCACGAGTTGAATTGCTTTCTTTCATGTTTCTTCTTGTTGGATCTTTTTTCTTCAAACGGATTATAATATTTAGAGAACAATCTTACACTAATTAGGGAATAAACAGCATAATAAAAAGAGATGTTGAATAAAAGAAAGCAAAAGAATAAATTGCTATGTTATAGTACCACAGGAATAGCATGGAGTACTGGAAAGCTAAGAAACCAGTTTTCTAAACTAAATATAAACCAGAAGTCTCAGAAGATGTAAGGTCCTCAGAGAATTTATTCTCATTAAACAAGAAACCCAACAGAGCTACCTCCAGAAGTAGCTCCCAAATGCAATTTCATCCACCTCATGACCCTCATCTTCCTTAACTCTTATGTTATTTAGTATAACTACATAATTTCCTTGAAAGGCACTGGAAAAATAGCCTGGTCAAGGATTTTCCTTCCCTCGTATCTTCTCAGGCAAAAGGGCTGGTTCTCTTCCTGATCAGAATGTGGGTATTATTTGTAGCTTGCAATGGCTTCCTGCCAGTAGGTGACATGAGTTACAAAATCAAATTACTGGAAGGATTTGAGGTACAGAAGTGTACACTTACATGTACAGCCAGGCAGTAAATTCCAAAGTGAAAGACAATCAAAAGCTTTGGTCAAGTCTGAACTATGCAGCCAGTATCAGATGCAGGGCTACAGCTAATTATGCTGAAAGTAAATTTTATTCAGGTTACCTGCACTCAATAAACAAGCTTTTTTCTTCCCTACAGACCATACCCATTTTGACAAACAACTTAGCAGGTATCCAATAACGGACGAATATTTTTTCCTTTAATTTCTTTATTCATACTATCCATCTGATATTTAGTCTTTGTACCTAAATCAAGAGAAATTGTTTGTGGTAGCATAAGAAATTTTTGCCCCGTTGATTTCCCACAGCACTGAAATGTCATATTAGCTCAAGGTGAAGGAGTTAATAGGATAAGAAGAATAATGGAAATAATGATGGGGGGAGCAATACACTCAGCTGCACATAAGAGGTTGAAATTTTATTTTTGGGTTCTTAGGCTATTATAAAGTTTAAAAGCAAAACAAAAATGGTTGTTAACATCAAAGACATAGTATCACTTTAGCTGCTTGTTGAGAAAATCAACATCCTCAGACTTGTTAGTGTATGAAATAAGTAGGAAAACAAACTATTGTTAATAACATCAGCTGAATATCCCAATACTCTGCATGGTTATTTTTCTTCCAGTGTTGTTTTCCCTCTTGGAGACAGCTGCAGGTGGCAGGTAGGATAGAGAAGGAGCGTGTCTTAATATTTCACACACATCCTGATTCAGACCATATATCTGTCATAGCTAAGACCTGCCTTTGACAGTGGAAGAAAAAGCCACATCCAAATAAATTTTCAACCGTCCACAGACCTCCTTAACGAGCCTAAGGTGCAAACAATTTTCCACCTTGGAGAAAAGAGATTAAAAAAAAAAATAATAAATTAAAAAATGGTTCAAATTTTGCCTCTCTACGTACGAGCAAAGAATATTGTTGTTGCTGGTTTTGCCCTTGCCATTTCAAATGATGCATTGAAATAATAAATCCTGTGTAGTTTTCCCTAGTGCAAATTCAAACTGGTTTTTGGAGAGCTACATGAAATCACTATCTATGCTGTCTTGTTCCAATGGAAAGCATTTGTTTCAGTACTTTGTGTTTTGCTAGTATATGTTTCAGAATCAGGAAAACCGTCCTTGTTATAGTACAATTTGGCAGTGCATAGACATTCCCCAATTGTAAGAAACTTAGCCACTCAATATTCAACCCCAGTACAGATGTAAGTCAACAGAAAAGAGCGTGGCCCACAGGTGTGTGTTTGGGTTTAACCACTGTAATACAGAATTTCAGCTCAATCAGCTAACCACAGCAATTCAGAAAAAAGGCATACTAAACCCCAGCATTTTTCTCTCAGCTTCTAGTGGCTTCAAGAAGGATGAAAACAACACAAAAAAAAACCCCTGTAAATACTAGGGTAAAGAGAAGGTAGAAATGATTGTACCTGACTTGACAAACTAAGGAAAAAGTTAAAAAATCCACATGAGTTCACAGGCCTTAACACTGTTGTGCGCTCTGATTCTGTGATCAAACAGTTCAGTAATTCTGTAATTATTATTTATTGCCACTGTGTCTGAAAAAGAGGATTGACCACTGATGAATCTGTGAACTTTGTTGGTTGGTTACATTTTACTATAAATAGGTTCCAATGTAAAATGATTATCCTGAAATCATCAGCTGTAGACAGTAGAGGCAAAAAGTGGCCTTAGGAACCCTTGATATGTGCTCTGTTCTTAGGAATGCTGGAGTAAAAGGGAAATAGATCAGAAATAGTCCTGAAAAGGGCTCAGTTGACACTGGCAATGTGCACACTAATGGCTCTGAGAGTGGAGAGCAGGGCAGGCTACTTAATCCCCACCGTCAGAAAGCAATTAAATCCGCTAATTACCGAATTATGTGTGCAAATGCTCAAAGGCAAGAAAAAGCAATCATGATTAGCCGGTTCGCAAAGAAATTCTTCCTTCCCTCTCACTCCAGCTGTTTCTGAGTATTCCCAAAAGATAACATTTCCACAGAGGAGCAACTTCAGCTAACTTAATGTCACATTAAATGACAGCATCGCCTTTCCTTTCTGCTTGGAGCTGGCGGGTTTAGTGATCCCCAAGTGTCAGGCTGCGAGACTGGACACGGCAGTGAACACGGTCATAGCTACAGCGGTAACAAAATGTAGACCAGTTAATTTATCATAGGAACTACCACCAGGGAATGGAGAGGCAGAGAAAATTCTACAGACTCGCTCTTCGAATGTGCAGAAGAAGGCGGGGGGGGGGGAAGGTTAAAAAAAATTCCTAAACTAGCCGTAAGTTTACAAACCAGTCCAATCTTGGGATGTCGCAAGAGTACAGGGCTCTGTGGTGTTAGACTAAATACTTTTGGGTTTCCACCTTCAAAGAGGAAGTGGTATTTGCCAGAAGGTTTTTGCCATGTTCTATACAAAGACAACTAAAGAAGAACGGAAAGAAGAAAGGTTGGAGCAGATGACCCTTGAGATCCCTTCCAACCTGGTATTCTATGATTCCATGAAAAATACTCCTTAGGAGTCTTTTCTGACATATTTCCCTGAGCTTTAAGAACCCAAAGGCTGCTCAGTCAGCACATGAGGAGGTTACTGTAAAAGTCCAGTGCACAAGAAACCAAAACCAAATTAATTAAATGAAAGTGAATCCGTGTCAATAAATGGTCAATGCAACTTCACCAGAAAAAAAATGCAGCTGCATTCTTTACAAGTAATTCTGTTCCCCAGCATATTTATTACCCTCTACAACACCACACCAGCATGTTGCCGGGGTGAGGTAGAGAAAGGTCTGCTCTGGACCCATTTGATGAGTGCTTAATTAGCTTCTGCTTTGTTTGGGAGCATCCATGTGGTTGGTGTCATTTCTGAAAGAAAGAGCACGACCTAAAGACTAGCCCCTGTATGTGTGGCAGCTTGCCACTTGGCTCACAGATGCCCTTGAAGCCTACACTTTTGGGGATTAAAATGCAGCAAAATCCTATTTCCTAATTCTAGTAAAATTTCTCTAGTTATTTTGTCAAGTAAAAACAATAATAAGTTTTTCACCAATTAAGGGTCAAACCACTTTAAATAATCTTGCAAGTAAAGAATGCTAAACTAACTGTGGCTTGACTACTGCATTTAAATTCATCTCCTGAGCTCCTTCTGTCTGGTAGTTCAGGAAGTGTTGACAGTTCAGAGCTGACTGGACTTTCTGAGTCATGGTATGCAGATGAGTGAAACTTTGCTGTATGAATCATAATTTAAAAAGAAATCCTTCATTACTTCTGCTGAGAAATATCCTGCCTGCTTCAGCAGGTTTTTTGTTGTTGTTGTTGTTGTTGTCATTTCAAGATTTTTGGAACAGAGTTTTTCAACATTCTCTGCAGATTTATTGGATGAAGGAAAAGACTCCAGTGCAGTATCATTTTTCCTGACACTTTAGCCTCTGTCTCTCACTGGGGTCCACCACAGCTGGGACCCAGCACATGTCTGTTCCCTGCAGCATGTCTTTGTGGTGCAGTTTGAAACACAGCATAAGTTCAAGGGAACATGTTTTGTTATCTCTGGTGTTTCATAGATACACAGATATGTATTACACATATGAGCATGTGTCATTACTCCTTTGAGACAAGGCACTAAAAACTAAAATATCTTTTATGAGAATTTGTGCTTTCTTCTCTTCCACCTGTCCCTTTTTGCTTGAACAGGTGTTTTTCAAAGCTTGTGGCAGGGAGAAGGAAAGAGTATGTTGACTCTAAAATGGATCTTCAAAGGATTTAAAGAATCCCCGGTGCTTGTGATCATAAAGATTACATGAACTGTATAACATCATGTCATTGCTTCTTGATTTTCAATAGAATTGCTTCATTGCCTTTCCAAGAATACAGTCACCCCTGCTAGGAGCACATATATATGCAACAAATCATGCATGTGAAACTATAGCATGCAACACATGGCAGAACCATATAAAAAAGTAGCCATGTTTCATTTTTACCTTGCAACCAGTTCTCTGCCAACAGTTTCTGTAGGACATACTCTTCTAACATTCAGGTCTTGAGCAACTTCACGTGTGTAACGGAGCTTCCTATAATAGTAACAGATGGGAAGATCCAAAATTTATTAATATTATCTGTACTCAAAAATGATGCAGCTTTATTGACTATTTCATAATCCTGATAGTGTCAGGAAATTTTATTGGTATTTTTTGCCATTCCAAAGCAGGCTACCTTATTACACAGCCAAGCGAAATATTAAAGAAGGCTATGAAACTCTGAAATATAACATTACTATTAAAAATAACAGACAAAAACCACATTTTAATTTAACCTGTTCAATTTAACGTTCTTTCAGGGTTTAATGGGTTTGCTTAAACTGAGAAGTTTAGTGCTTGGTGGATAATCCCTGACTTCTAACCCTGAAGCCTGGTTTCTAAGCCCATGCCAGGTCTGTGTTTTCTTAAGGGACAATGGAGAAGTAGGCCACATTGGTTCTCCTATTAGCAGTGGTGACAACCAGGACTTGGGTGACAATGTTGTGGTGAAAATGATAGTAGGATTTGCCAGAATTATCAACTTGTCCTGTCCCAACAGGCCCTGCTAAGAAGATAGCCCTCAGCTTTCTGAGAGACCTCCTGAAGCACTGAAAGGCCACAAGAAGGTCTCCTCGGAGCCTTCTCTTCTGCAGGCTGAACAACCCCAACTCTCTCAGCCTGGCCTCCCAGCAGAGGGGTTCCAGCCCTCCC
>WTSP01025750.1:11739-26746 GCA_025331215.1 Actenoides lindsayi
AACCCCCACCTCCCCACCCCTCCCCACCCCCATCCAGTTGAAATCAAGGTGATTAAAGACCTGCCATGGCCACCCCCAGTGGGACAGCTCGACAGCAGTGAAAGCCCCCTGGACGGTGAGGCTGGTGCCTCCGTCCCGCCGCAGCACGGCCAGCCCAGCTACGAAGACGCCAACGGTGGGTCTTGCGTGACAGCAAGGGGGGTGCTCTGGGGAGGGGTGCGGTGTCCAGTGCTCGCCATGACCCTGCCAGTGCCGAGATGCTGCGATGCCTCGGAGCTTGCCCAGGCCTGGCAGGGGTCTGCAGGCCCTCTTCCGGACATCCACCCTCTTCCTCCGCCTTCCCCCAGCTCCTCCTGGCCCGTCCAGTCATCCTGTGCTGGAAACCAGACATTTTTCCTCCCTTCTTCTGCATCTTCTCTGGCTCCACGATGCTTCTTCGTGCGCAGTGGTCGAGCTGCGCCAGGGGATTGTTCGGTGGCAGAGTTATTACCTTCTCTTTTGTTCTCTCCTCTTTGCCTTCAAACTCCCAGCGTTTGACAGCTGCTTTTATGGTCTTCTTGACAACTGCTCTGAGCACTGAGCTGATGTTTTCTTGTGACTCTTAATACCCAGGTCCCTTAAAGGTGTGGTAGCAGCTGATTCAGATCCCACTGCTGAAGTTGGGGTTGTTTTTTCCCCCTCCCGTGTGCCTCACTCCATCATTTAGCACTGCTCCGTTTCCTGCGCTGTTTTATTACCTCGCTGCTCAGCGGCAGGAGGTCCCTCTGGATCCTCCGCCTCTCGTTTTTGCCATCCTGAACAGCTAAATCTCCCAGGTACGCTTTGTCATCACAGGTTTGCCTCGCTGTGAAGCCTTTCTGCATGTGCCAAGCAGTAGAGCCCCTGTGTCAATCCCCCCTTGGACTCTGCTGGCAGCCTCGCTTAAGAAAGCCAAATATCACTGCTTCTCTTTTAACCCATTATTAATATTTCAAGGCTGTGGTGGATTAGGGTTTTGCCAAGATCATCAAGTGGGGGTAGTGGCGTGTTGTCAAAAGCCACCCAGGCTTTCAGGGTTGGGCTGAGAGTGGGGATGGATTTGCGAGACGTGCCTTTTTCTCTCTCCGTTGGCTGTGCCCTGGTGTCTGCCTGCACATCGCTGATGCTGCTCCCAGTAGATGTTGTGCCGTGCCAGGTGCAGATCTCTGATTTCCTTATCTGCGCTTACCCAGATCCCTGCAGAGATTAGTAAAGAAAATAATGGTTCTTTTTTTCTGCTGCCACCTGGGGGGTTTGAGCACGAGGTTGTGCATGACAGTGGATTTCGCTGCCTATCGTAGGGGCAGAGCGAGTGCTGAGGTTGCACTGGGGGTACCGTCCGGAACCTGTAGGGATGCTACAAGCTGAAATTAGTCCTGGAAAAGAAAGATCTTGGGGGGGGGGGGTGTGTGTAAATTTCCTGATCCTCCTCCTACAATAAACGCTGGTGTCAAGAAAAATTAATTTTTTTGCTGTGCAGCCTCTTCTCTTCCCCTGTCATTTATTATCCCCGCCGTTACTCTGACACACATCTTGCTCCTGATGAACACATCGTCTTGTAATTTTTCCTGGTTTTAGCAACAGTCTCTTTTTTTTTCCCCCCTGACTTGCTTTGTTGTGTTAAGTTTATCTTGCCAGAGTTTTGTCTTGTTTTTTATTTCCCCCGTCAGAGGGTGACTTGAACTTCTTGAAGGATGTCTTCTTGCTTCTAGGGGCTTGTTTTTAATATCCTGTTTAATCATGCACATGCCTCTGCCTCTCTCTGACAGGTGCAATGCATTTCTTCTGAGCCTCTAGCACGACTTTGTGCCTCCAGCAAACACTTTGCTGTTTTGATTGTCTGGCTTTTTAATGCCACAATTTTTTAAAGCAAGGAGCTGAAATTGAAGCCTGGATGTTATGTACAAGGGCAAGCCTGGCCAGTGAAAAGCCAGACCACTGCAGAGGCAGGACCTGTCAAGATTTAATGCTGGGCACCTCCTCCCTGAGCTTTTTCTTGGAGGGTTTTAAGCCGTGCAAAGCTGCAGAGGATTTTGGCCAGGTTTCTTTTTGGCTCCCTTCCTGTCTTCTTGGTGCTGGAGGGGCTGGAGACCTGCTTGCTTGCGTAGGCCCAGACAAGGTGTCCTTCAAAGAGCTGCCTTAGAGGAGAGAAGAACATCCCTTTCTGGGTATTTGTTGCCTCTGCCCCACAGCAGCAGCGTGGCCTCAGCATCACCCTGCTTTTGCCTGCCCCTCCAACAGTCAGGGAGCACGGGGAGGGGGAAGCCGCCCAGCCTGGGCCATCCCACCCATCTTGGGAGCTTTGGTTCCCCAGGCTTATCCACCTCCGGGGCAATTGTGTCTCCACAGCATCAGCCACCAGCAGTCTCATGTCAAGGCAGCTCTGCCGGATCGATAAGTAATTTGTGCGCGGGGGCTTGCGTTGCAGGGGAGCAATAATGAACTCTCTGGAGGAGGGAGAAACAATATTGTTAATGCTGAAATCATCCCGCGCGGAAATAACAGTCGTCGGGAGGCTGGGTCCCCAGGGCATGCCTCAGTTAATCCCCTGTCACTCTCTGGGCAGCGCACTGGGCCACCGCGTGTTGTTGGTGCGTGGGCGCCTGTGGCTGGGCTGGTGCTGGGCAGGCAGCTGCATCAGACAGGCATCTTGCAGTCAAACTGTCCCCTTCCCACCTTGAGGAATGTTTTTTTTTTTTTTGAAGACTTACTTGTGCCAGCAGAAGTGTGTCCACCATTTCCAAACTCTCTGCTCCCTCCTCTTTTTTTATTTTTTAAATTTTTTTCCAAGATTGGAGATTCTCTGTACTGCTTCTCACTTAACTTTATGCCACAGCTGCTGGAGTCTCTGGTTGCATTATCAAAACCTCTCTGAGCTTTTGAAACCTCCCTGGAAAATATTTCCAGGGGCTCAGGCACTGCATGTGGTAGGGACCCAACATCGTCTATCTGGGGTACTGCAGCAGGAGCTGCCCTGACCCTGCTTAGAGCAGGGGGATGAGGCAGCATGAGATGACCCAGCATGATGTGCCATGGCTCTCTTTCTGCAGCCTCCCTTGGCAAGGGGAAAGGTGGGAGCTCGGTCTGTCTACATGTCCCCACTGCCAGCTGTGATGTGTCTGTCTGTCTGTCTTGCAGGTCCATCGGAAGCACTGGGCTATGGCCGCACTTCGCCCTGCAGGGAGGAGAAGGCTAGGGTTGCCCTCAGGCATGGCTCCAGCAGCCTCAAGAGTGCAAAGACGCTGATGGCTGAGCCTGGCCCCTTCATTGGGGAGAGGATTGACCCTGCCCTGCCCCTGGAGAGCCAGTGGTGAGTCCTACCAGCCCTGAGCAGCTGCCCAACCCCTTCACCTGCTCTGAGATCCCTGTGGCCATATCACAATGAGCCCTGGGGCAGGCAGACCTGCTGCTTCCTTTCTTCCCTTGCCCCACATTTCTGCCTGCTTGTCCCTGCCACCCATCTTGCACTTGTGGCGTCCCCACGTGCCCTCTGCACCCCCAAAGCTGGCCAATGGAAGCCCTGCCCCTTGTCCCTCAACCCCAGCAGTGCCACTCACATCCCTGAATATGGCTGCTGTCCCTGGGGAGGTGCCAGGGCTGCTGGCTTTGCTTCTGCCCCATGGCAGAGTCCTTCCCAGGGGGGTCAGCTCTCTGCCTGGCACAGCCGGTTCCTCTCCCACCTCCAGCTGGTACCATGGGGCCATCAGCCGGACAGATGCAGAAACACTGCTGAGGTTGTGCAAGGAGGCCAGCTACTTGGTGCGCAACAGCGAGACCAGCAAGAATGATTTCTCCCTCTCCTTGAAGTGAGTGAGCCTGGGATGGGGCTGGGGGGGTGGTGAATCCACAGCAGAGGTGACTTGGTACTGTGGGTGACCCGTTATGGGTGGGTGGCCCATGCGAACATGATGGGGTAACTCTGAGATGACCACGGGGCAGTCAGAAATGGGTGGAATGTGAAGTCTGCACATCTCCACGGCATGGGACCAAGCTTCTGGCTTGGTGTCTGGCAAAAGTACCTCCTGGGAAGACTCATAGGTCCGGAGACACACTGCTCTTCCTATGGCAGTTCTGGTAATAATCCCCCAGACAGATAAAACGATGTCCACACTGCTCCCTTGGATGTGTACAGTTTCCAGCTGTGGCTTCTTGCCCTGTTTGTTTGCAGCTTGTTTTCATGGGAAAAGAAAGTTTGCTTGATCCCATTGTGGGTGGAAATGTGGGTACCCACCCTTGCCCCCCCAGCCCATGTAATCGTTGGAGCCATTGCTCAGAGAGACCATTACCCTGCTTTGGTTTCCCAACAGGGAAACCTCACCCCCGTGGCACAGCTTGGTTTCTACTTGTTTTTTATAGGGGGGATCTTTGCACCCTCCCCGAGATTTCCAGATTTCCTGAGCGCCAAAACTGGACAAAGCATCCTCCTGCCAGGGAGGAACTGCCCATAGCTCCTCCTCATCCATCTCTTCCATGACTCTTGGGGCAGCGCAGACCCATGAAGTCAAAGCTGTTACTGTCCTGGAGATGATGATGGATTAGCAAATACCTTCTTGCCTTTCTGCAGGATGGCTGTATTAGCTCTGTTCCTGGCAGACATGAAAAAAGTATTTACTGAGCACTTCAGTCACCTCTGCCCGACACCAGGCCGTGTATTCCTGTGGTTTTCTCAATATACTTTAACTTTCCCTAGTGGTCTCTGTTACCTGTGTTGCTCCCTGATGGTTTCAGCCTCCCCTGGTTATTTCCCAGTGACACAACTGTGTATTAGATTGCTTTGTCTCTCTTTAGTTTTACCTTTTTTTTTCCACTTTCTTGCTGCCTTCAGCACCAAACCTGGGCAGAAATTCAACTGAAAATATTCTTTCTTCCTTCTGCCACTTGCAGCTTTCAGGTCAGACAACAAGCTTTTCCTGAAAAGCTCCCTCCTTTTCTTTCTGGTTTTTTTTTTTGTTGTTTTGTTTTGGTTTTGGTTTTTTTGTCAATTTTTACTGATGTTTTAATTTTCTCAGTATTTTTTCTTCACTCTGGCTTGTGAGCAATTTTGAAGCCACAGCTTCTGCTGGTTGATGAGTCGTATTTGAGTCTGCGAGAGGTCCTCTCAGCCATCACCTTGCGGGTGGCATTGGTCAGTATGTGTGTTGGAGAGCCTGGGAGGTGGCATTGGGGTTGTTGCTGGGGCTTCCTCCCTCACCAGTGTGGGTGCCCCTTCCCATCACCTCTCCACAAGCCAGTCACCTATTCCTTGGGGTTTTTTTCCTTACTTTTTACTGCCCATCCTTGGCCTCATGGTAAAAATGGCCAAACCCTCTTCTCAACCAGGATGCATGTCTAGGATGTGGCCTCGCAGCAGCCACCTCCCCAGAGGAGCCTGCAGCCTGTCCAGGAGCTGCTGAGGCATTGCCTGTGCTTGCAGGGAGCTCATAGCCTCGGGAACATGATTTTTACTGCACTGCCTTTCTCTGTAGAGCTTTTTCAAGGAAAATCCCCTGGGATGCTTTTTATATAGTTGTAAGCTGTCTGGCTACGTCTCTCTCAATTTTTTTTTTTTTAATTTTTTTTTCTAACTCTTTTTAAAACTATTTTTTTTTTCCTTGAGGATGGAGGCCAGCTGAGGAGATTCTCTAAAAGAGAACTCAGGTGCTGACCTAAAGCCCTTTTGTGCTGCTTTAAAGGAAAACATGCACAAGAAAGAGCAGCAGGAGCAGCTGTACCTCTGTTGGAAGGATTTAACCCTGCCGTGATGGTCCTGGCTGGTTCAGGCTTGGCAGCCCCGTGTTGCCTGTTGTGGCCAGGATTGTAGTGTCATGACCTCAGACGCTCAGAGAAGGAGTCCCTCCTGGCTCATGCCTCTGTGAGAGTGGCTGAGGCCATGCTGCAGAGATTTGGGTCCTTCCTTATGTCTGTAAGGTGCTTGGCAGGAGCAGCACCTGCCCCGTGTCCTCATCCTGTCGGGTTTGTGGCATGCTCCCTCAAGGATCTGATCTTGGTCACATCCCTGAGTTGTGACAAAGCCCTGGGGAGTGATTTGGGCTAAACACAACCAGCATCACATCTCCGTGAACTTGTGTGCCAGTGCTCCAGCTCTTGACTAGCACTGATCCTGCACCGGACTCCCCTGCCAGCAGCAGGCAAGGACTGGGTCTGTTTGCAGACAGGGTGCAACACCCGTGGGCAGCTCTGCGTGTTTAGTGTGTGCAGGATAAACCCAGGCACTTTCAGAGGGTGCCACTCACGGTGCAGCCCCCGCACCTCCTCTTGGTGCCCTGCTGCTGGGATGCAGGGTGCGGCCAGCGATCGCTTCTCCTCTGTCCCTGGCAGGAGGCTGTGGCTCTTCCCCCTGCTCCCCTGGGGCGGCTGGCTCCTTGCCTCCTGATGCTAAATGGATTGCAAACCCATTCTGCTAATGCAGCCGGGCTGGCCATTACGGGCACCGTCTCCAACTGGGGGGATGGGACCGGCCTGCGCAGCGCTGGAAGCGGCTCAGCATTGCTGATGAGGTCCTGTCTGCTTTTAAGTCATCAATATTTTGCCGTAATGTGCATTCCAGACGCTGCAGACAGGCTGTGGCTCTCCTCGGAGACGCAAATTAATAGCAACAGGGCCATTAGCCCGTCACTTGGAATCAGTGCTCGTGGCAGGATCTGCTTGCGTAGCCTCGCGTGGCTCGGTGCCCGTGCTGTGCCGGGAAATGGCCTTGCTACACTGAGTGGGTTTTATGGAGCCTGCAGCATTGTCGGCAAGAGAGGGTGAGGGGCGAAGGAGTTCCTGCTTTGCCAAGGAGATACACGAGCTGAAGTCCTCCTGCATGAGCCGGGGCGGTCGCAAAAGGGGTTTTGCCTTGTGCAAGGGGTGAAAGCTGCCCCTATGTCACCCTGCAGTAAGAGCCCCCCCTGCTCCTGCCTGAGCTGTGTCCTCGCTTCCCTGCCTGCGCAAACCTCCCTAGCCTCAGCACCGTCCTTGTCCCTGGATGGACCCCTTGTACCCCACTGCATGGCCGTGCTCTCCAGGGGGAGCAGTGCGTCCCTCCTTTGTGCCATGGGCTTGGTCTGGAGTCATCCAAGAGCAGGATGGTGTGGGCAGAACCGTGGCAAAGGGGGACAGGAGCCAGCAGCATCCCCCTGAGCTGCTGGGGCAGGCTGCCTGTCTCAGGGTGAGGGGGGGGGAGGGATCAGCTGACTGGAGGCTGGGGCCAGCTGCACCTCCTAACTCTGCTTCCATCTTTCCTTGCAGGAGCAGCCAGGGCTTCATGCACATGAAACTGTCCCGGACCCAAGAGAACAAGTACGTGCTGGGGCAGCACAGTCCACCCTTTGACAGTGTGCCAGAGATCATCCATCACTACGCCAGCCGCAAGCTGCCCATCAAGGGGGCTGAGCACATGTCCTTGCTTTACCCGGTGGCTATCCGTACCCTATAGTACTCACCCCCTGTGAGCCAAGCTCAAAGCCAGGTGCACCCGAAACTGGCCTGTCTGCAGGGCCGGGTGCTGCTGTGCTGAGGATGGGCTCCGGACTGGCAGCCCACGGGCAGCTCGTTGGGTATTGCTGCAGCCAAGCCCCTCGTCCTGCTCTCTCGGGGGGCTCCCGGGCGCTAGTTTGCCTGCGGGGACAGCGCCGGGGGGACCCTCTGCGCAAGGAGCTGAGTGGGGCTCGCCCGCTGCCCTCACCTGCCTCTGGGCAGAGCTCGGGACGCAAGGACTGGAGCTGGGGCCTTGGAGAGGCCAGGGAGGGGGGCAACGTGGGAAAAGGGGGAGAAATCATTCAGTAGCAGGCCTGAGTTGCCTCCATGAGGGCACCTGGCTCTGCCAACGGGAGACAGAGTGGCTGTGCCCACAGGTGAGGAGGCTGGCAGGAGGTGAGCAGGGGCCTGCCCGGGGGGGCTAGCAAGACACGGTGGGGCCAGGCAGGTTGTTGGTGACCCCCACCTGAACAGGCGCTCAGTACTCGCCGCCATCCTTTGCCAAATGTAAATAGTGACTGGTCTCGGCCGCGTGTGCAGCACCACTGCCTAATAAAGTGGTGCATGGTCACCTTCTGCTCCATGGGGATGGACCACCCGCATCCCACCACCTTAAGTGTGGGGGTGGTGTGGCAAGATGGTGGGGAGAGGGATTCAATTACACAAAGGCTCCAAGTGAATTGATTTTTCCTTTGCTCTGGCCTATGCCGAGACCCATGTGCCCGAGCGGTTCAGCCAGCACGCTCATCCGAGACACAGCAGTCAGGGGAAACTGGTGGTCACATCCTTTGGGAACGCTCACAGGAAGCGATGAGCTGGTTTTGGACTTGCCTGTTATCCTCTTTGGAGTCATTTCCCTCCTTGTTTTCCTTCACCCCTCGTAAGTCTTAGGCAAAAATCCCTGAATTTTCCAGGGTCTCTTGTTCTCCTCCTGTGGGTATTTACTGGCTCCAGTCCTGTTCTTCATCTTCCTGACACCTTGTCTTTGGGCCACCTTGCTCCTTCTCTCTAGTTGGGTGAAGCTACATCTGGTGCTCTGTAGCATTTAATGCACACCTTGCCGTTTAACTGTCTTCCTGGTGTTGCTTGCTGCATGTATCCACACACTGACATTTCCTTCTTCCACGGTTCAGGCTGTGCTTGGTCTTGCTGTTACTCCCTTGCAGCATGTTCCCTTTCCCTGCCGCTCCCCAGTGGTCCTGTGGTGCTCAGCAGAGGGGACAGTGGCAGCAATTCGCTGCTGGACCCAGAAAACCTTCTGCATCAACAGAGCAAAGCGCTTGGGGCGGTGGTGGAATGTGTTAGCAGTGGCTTGGTGAAGGCTTTGTGAAAAAGCATCCTCCTCCCCACTCGCTGTTCCCAGGAAGGAGCTGGTCCTGCTGGTTTGCTGGGGGGAATGGAGGCAATCGATGTTACCATGGGGACCTCATGTGGGAGAGTGCTGCAGCCACGGTGGGATCCCTGCTCTGCCAGCCATCGCTCTGGGGTGTTCCAGACTCCCATCTGTTGTTGGGGGATCGCTGTCCTGGCTGCCCATCACGGCTTTGAGCTTCTGTGGGGACAACTGGGCACAGCCAGTGTTGTCCCTGTGCGTACGCCGTGGTTGAGAGCCTGCAGAAACTGTGGTGGTTTATTCCAAGATGCCTCAGCCTCTGCCACTCCTTAAAAGGCAGCAGTTTGAGCTCATCGGGCGCCCGGTGTCTCCTTACAGAACTGCTTGGCTGCTGGCAGATCCCCAGCTGCCTCTCTCCATCCCAGGGAGGCATCTTGTCCAGCGGGGACAGAGGTGACTCCAGCTGGAGCTTTTTTCTCCTGGCAGTGCCACACCACAGCCTGCAGAAAGGGCTGGGGAGGCAGAACTCTGCAGAGAGATGCTCTTAGATGCCCTTGCTGCGTTCAAAAGGTTTCAAGGTCTGTTGGCAGCCCTGCTGTGCCCTGACAGCTCCATCCAGCGTGGAGCTCATCCCAGGGGATGCTCTGCCTTCTCCAAAGTGAGAGCAGTGAAATCTTGCCCAAGCAGCTTGGCTCCAGCTCAGGGGGATCCCTGCCGAGTGCTAAGACATGTAAGACCTCTGTATGTTGCACTAGCTCCTCAGAAACAGTCACAGACCAGCAGAACTGCTCTGCAGTTGGGATCTGTGTCCAAGTGCTTCAGCGAAGCAGCTCTCGATCCTCTCTGTGGCAGTTACATCCCTCCTCAGCCCTCTCCTCAGCAGGCTAAAGAAGCCCAACTCCTCAAGCATCTCCTTGTACAACATGTTCTCCAGCCCTGAACATCCTAGTGACCCTCTGCAGGACTATCTCCTACTTGGGCTCCAAAACTGGACACAGTATCCAGCTGTAGCCTCACCAGTGCCAAATAAAGGGAAATAACCACTTCCTTTGACCTGGCTACACACATATGATAACTTGGGTTGGAAGGGACGTCAGGAGGTCCCTAGTCCACCCTCCTGCTCCAAGCAGTCTTAATATTGACAAGACTCAAGAAGGGCTTTTTTTTTGAGTAAAAGAGAACTGAGCTAAGCCCAGTTAGTTTTTTTTTTACCCAGCCTCTTGTGGTGGAGGAGGTCCAACAAGAAAGGGCAGGACATGGAGCCATAGCAAAGAGCCGGCCCACAGTTTGACACTGAGTCAGGAGGTGGACCTGATTTTCTCAAACGAGGCAGATCCAAACAGGTCCTGAGTCCTGTTTAGGCTGGGGCAGGGAAGTTCATTTTGGGATTCACACAGGAATTATATGACTCTGGATCTGGCTGGTGTGTTGCATCCTCTGTTTTTGTGATGGGAGCTAATCAGGAGCTCCCCAGTAAATTTGAATTGAATCTCTTGCAAGGGTATATTAGTGCTGCCTTTGCCATTGCATGACCGAAGTGGGGGTCATTTGGGAATAGGGTGGGTGAGGGCAGCCATTTGACAGGACAAGAGAGATAACAGGGTTCCCCATTCATGAGGATGCTAATCCTCAGGACAGACAAGGGCCTGAGCAGTCTGACAGGGATTTGGGGTTAACCTTGCTGGGAGCATGAAGGTTGACCAGAGACCTTTGTCTGTAGCAGTTCCCAATCCACTTGTCCCAGCAGTCCCCCTTGTCCTCCTGGCTACCTCTGTTCTCTGTCCCTCCTTCCTGCAAGTGAAACAGCCTCTGTCATTCATTGCCTGATCTCTAGCCCCTTGCTAAGCCCTCCATAATCGCTGAGCTGTTTTCGCATGCTGCAGGCCCCGATAATGAAGGAAGGAAGTTTGTTTTGTAATTGGATTAGCGCTGCTGGGAACATGTTCTCGCACGGTGGTCAGGGCTGAGCTGGTGTGGCCCCTGATCCCTGTGCCACTCCGCCTGGTTGCGGGCCAGCTTGGGGTTATGCTTACTCCTGCACAGAACTTCATAGGCCAAAAGATGTGGTCTTGCAGGAGGAAGACAACTTAAGAGGGTTGAAAGGCTGATTCAGGGCAGAATTTGAGCTTGTCCTCATTGGAAGCTGGGATCTGTTTGCTGAAACTCTGTCACAGCTCCTGATGTCTCCCACCTGCTGGAAATTAAGTGCTTTAGGTAGCATCAAGCCTGACATCAGCCTCCTTGCCAGCCCCAGCACAAGCCATCAGGACTTCTGAACATCTCAGAGACTGGAGAGTTCTCAGGAACACTGATCCTCGGGGGACTCACTAAAACCCTCAGATGTGTGTAGGGCATGGTCCATCATCCATGGCCCCTTCCTGCCCCTCTGGACTGGAGAAGTTCCCTTAAGCCCAAGCCCAGTGGTTAGTTAAAAACCCCAACACTGGCAGCGATGCCTGGGTTGCTTGAATATCACTGAAAACACAGTGCCCTATGTTCTGTCTCCAACCACAGCAAGCTGCAGAAGGATCAAATAACCCAACAGCTCAGCTGCCAAAGTTTATAGCAGAGGAGAGAAATTTGTTCCTGATCCCTGCAGGCTCCCAGCAAAACGTGCAGCACAGCACATACGTAGCACACGTGTGGCCCAGCTGAATGCCTCCTTTCAAATCTTCTCATAAAGACCAAGGCATTTGACACAAGGGGCGAGTTTCAGCTCCTGACTTGGAGACCACCCTTGCTCAGTCCCTTTGTTACACTTCCCCAGCATCATCTCAAAGCAGTTACTTGCTCCTGGTACCTTGTTTGAAAATCAGGGTCTCAAAACATCCATGCTTGGGTGCCTCCACCTAATTTTCAGTCTACAGCTGTTAGCAGTTCTCTCCTTTTCCTTGCACGGTTTTGGAGGCATGTCTTCAAACGTGAGAAGTGGAACCATGTGAGCCTCATGAAGTTCAACAAAGCCAAGTGAAGGTCCTGCACCTGGGTTGGGGCAACCCCTGGTATCAACCCAGGCTAGGTATGAAGGGATGGAGAGCAGACCTGCAGAGAAGGACTTGGGGGTGCTCAGGGGCGAGAAGCTGAACATGAGCTGGCACTGTGCACTTGCAGCCCAGAAGCCAATAGCACCCTGGGCTGCATCCCCAGTGGTATGGGCAGCAGGTCGAGGGAGGGGATCCTGCCTCTCTGCTCCTCTCTGGAGAGTCACCCCAGCAGTGCTGAGTCCAGCTCTGGAGTCCTCAGCACAGGAGAGACAGGGACCTGTTGGAGCAGGGCCAGAGGAGGCCCCAGCAATAATGGGAGGCCAGGCTGAGAATTGGGGTTGTTCAGCCTGGAGAAGAAAAGGTTCTGAGGAAATCTTGTAGCCTTTCAGTGCTTCAATGGACCTATCAGAAAGATGGGGACAGACTTTTGAGCAGGGCCTGTTGGGACAGGGCAAGGGGTGGTGGTTTTAAACTAAAAGAGGGAGATTTAGATGAGAGTGAAGGAAGAAATTTTTGATGCTGAGTGTCGTGAGACCCTGGTATGTGTTGCCCAGAGAGGTTGTCTGTGACCCATCCCTGGAACCATTCCAGGTAAGGTTGGCTGGGGCTCTGAGTAACCTGCTGTAGTTGCAGATGTCCCTGCTCGTTGCAGAGGTGGTTGGACTGGATGACCTTGCAAGGTCCCTTCAGTCAAAACCATTCCACGATTCTATGAAAACAGCATGTTTGGGCAGATCTGGATGAGGTCGTCCCAGTACCTTGTGTCCAGTGATGTGGCTGGGTCCCTCCTGAAAACACATCCCAGGCTTGATGACTCCACACTCCCAGCCCTATGCTGCTGGCTGTTAACATTAGTGGGATCATCCCAAGACTGGAGTGGAGGAACAGTGCTAGAAACATTTCTCTGCTCAGACACCCCTTTGAATACCATCCATCATTTACTTCATTTGCTGGTTCCTCCTCCGCTATATTCATACCCGCGACTTCCAGCACTGGAAACTGTTTCTTACTGAGTGCAAATCAGTCTAAATGCACTGCATCACCTTGTCTGAGTTAATTATCAAAGAAAAATCACTGAGACAATGTGTCTGTGATAAATTCGGTTTCCATTTGCCTTCCTGTCTTGAAGCTGGATTTCCTTCAAAAGAAAACCAACCTCTTGAAAGGTATGGAAATATAGAAATGTTTTAATCCCTCTTTTTTAGTTATTTTTTTCTTGATTTATTTTCTGGATGTGGGAGGCACATTTGCTGCTCTTCTTTGCAGTTTGAACCATATCCAGGTATCCTAAATCTGGTCCTTCCTTCACAGTGAGGTGACCTTGCTCCTTTCCTCCTCAGTCTCATGCAGCACCTCCTGGTTCACCTTCATCTTATGCAGTCAGAGTGTGTCCTCATCTGGTGGCCGTGCCTCAAGCATTCTTCATTCTTCACATCTTATTCAGCTTGATGGCCTGCACACCTATGAGTCTTTCTCTTAATTTCCAGGATAAACGTATGTACACTGAAATTTTCTCCATTAAGTGGTGGCATACAGCAAGTCCTGGTGCGTGCTGGTGTGGGACTGATGGGCTCTCTGCACGTGTGTGTCCCCTCTTGCTGTTCCTCTATGTTGCGTGTGAAAAGTGCACTGTGATTTATCTCCCCTATGCAGCATTACAGCCTCTCTGTGCACACACAGTGTGTCCTGATTTACTCTCGCATCTCTTTGCCCCTGAGTCCCTGCTCACATGTGACACCACCCTTCTCCAAGTCTGCCCGATCTGCCCCTTGTGCACGCAGTGATGCCTTCTGTAGGTGTGCAAGGAACCAGCATTGCATCCCAATGTCCCAACCCCCAGTGCTAGCTGGTAATTTATGGTAAAGATTCCAGGCTCTGTGCTGCACCTAATTCCCTTTTTCTTCTGCACACACAGGCTGTTTGAGCCTGGCTCCACCATCCTGGACTGGTGTGGTTCATGTCCTGCTCTGGAATCCATGGGCTGTATGGTACTAGGTGCTGAAAGTCCTGCCAGAGGTAATGGAGGGTGTCTTCAGCGGGCAGCAAGACTCAGTGTCCTGCTGAATGTAATTTAAGCCAGAGTCCCAAGTGCTACCCAGATGGCAGCTCCAGTAACTGAGGTCTTCTAAGAGGGATGGTTATGGGATCCCAATGACTTCCTCTACTGACCTATTGGTTTCAAGAGGGGAAAAGTGGGATATCAGAGACCGCAGAAATGCTCCAGAGGGCTGAAGGGACCATGCAGTCCAGGGGAGAGTGTATCCACTCGAAGTTGCAAGATACGCCCATCCAGGCCAACTCCGAGAAGGGTGAGGAAGGTGTGACCCACAGTCACAGCCTATGGTGGCCTGTCAAGGAAGCACGAGAGAGGCAGTGTTTCCCATCCCTTATGCTGGGAAGGTCTCCAGCCCTATTTGTGATGCAGGTGACAAGTGCATGCAGGAGGAGCTTCAGCTGGAGTTGCCTGGGGCTGGGAAGGAGGAGTTACAAGCCGAGACTTCTCCACTTTGTTGTAGGGAAGGTGGTTCCTGGTTTTCTTCTTTTTTTTTGCCCAGAGAGGGGCTGAGCTAAAAAGCATCTTGCTCTCTTCCGCTGTCACTTGTAGCTGAGCTCCCAGATGCCACTGGGCTGGGAGAAGTGCTCCAGGTGGGACCAGGAAGGGCTGGAGAGCGCATTACCCACACGGTGAGGTCTCTTGCCGTTGCATTTGACTTCCAGCCAGGCTCAAAGGAAGCAGCACATCATACACCGTAGCTGGCAAGAGAGCAAGCAGAGGGACATTGCCTGGTCCCCTTTGCATTGCAGACCCTACGCTGCCTCCCTCAGCTGAGAGTCCCTCTGAAAGTCCATCATCCAGGGCGACCTTAGTCTTGGTGGCTCTGGTGCTGTCAGCCTGCAGACAGCGCGGTAATTTGCACTGGCAGCAGCTGCTCCCACTATCAGTGCTGCGATAATTGTCCCCGCTGGGCTGGTCCCGCTCAGGGCCATTAGCAGCAAGATCCTTCTTCGATCACCGTACATCTCATTCCTGTCTTGGCAGCTGCAGTCAAAGTGTCTGTTCAAGAGGCCAAGTGCCTGTCAAGACACAAGGTCAAGCTGCCCTGTGGTGGGTGATGCTTTCAACGTGCTCCCAGGTTGCTCAGGGTGTGGGGTGGGAGCATCTTTCTCCGGTGGCTTGATGCAGGGATGGGATGAGGTCTCTTGTGGTGGTGTC
>WTSP01025751.1:0-12426 GCA_025331215.1 Actenoides lindsayi
TGAGGTAGAGACCATTGTCGAGTGGTGGTCGTTGGGTGGTGGGTGTTGTGATTCAGGACGGAGAGAAGAGGAGGGAGGGGGGGGGGGGGGAGGGTGGGGGGGGAGGAAAAAACCCCACACAAACCAAGAAAACAACCACACCACCAAAATCACATAAAAAAGGTAAAGATGAAGATTCACGTGTCCTAGCAAAATAGATGTATGTATACTAAAACATCTTCCCATTTCAAGTGGAACTTGTTTTCATTGCTTTTCATTAAAACAATCTTATTATTTCAGTGAAATATCATAAGGAAAACAAAGAATAGAGCAAAGGAAATAATCATATAATCGTAGGGATTGGAAGGCACCTCTGGAGATCATAGAGTCCAATCCCCCTGCCAGTGCAGGAACACCTAAAGCATGTCACACAGGAACTCATCCAGACAATGTTTGAAAGTCTCTAGAGAAGAAGACTCCACAACCTCCCTGGGCAGCCTGTTCTAGGGCTCTGTCACTCTCAGAGTAAAGAAGTTTTTTCTCATGTTGAGGTGGAACTTCTGTGTTTCACCTTGCTACCATTACCTCTTATCACAGGACATCACTGAAAAGAGACTGGCCCCTTCTACTTGACACCCACCCTTCAGATATTTGTAAACATTAAGATACCCTCTGTCTTCTCTTTCCCAGGTTAAACAGCCCCAGACCTCTCAGCCTTTTATCGTAAGAGAGATATTCAAGTCCCTTCATTATCTCTGTAGTTCTCCGTTGGACTCTAGTATTTCCCTGTCCCTCTTGAACTGGGGAGACCAGAACCGAACACAGTACTCCAAATGTAGTCTCACTAGGGTGGAGTAGAGGGGGAGGAGAACCTCCCTTGACCTGCTGGCCACACGCTTCTTTAGGCACCCCAGGACACCACTGGCTTTCGTGGCCACAAGGGCACATTGCTGTTCCATGGATAGCTTATTGTCCAAGAGGATGCCAAGGTCCCTCTCCATAGGGCTGCTTTCCAGCAGGTTTACCCCTAACATGTACTGGGTGTGCATGATGTTGTCCCTCCCCAGGTGTAGGACTCCACACTTATCCTTGTTGAACTTCATTAGGTTTGCCTTTGCCCAGCTCTCCAGTCTGTCCACATCTCACGGGATGGCAGCACAGCCTTCGGGTGTATCAGCCACTCCTCCCAGTTTAGTATCATCAGCAAAACACTCTATCCCTTCATCCAGGTCATTGATGAAGATGTTAAATAAGACTGGACTCAGAACTGACCCCTGGGGAACACTACTACTTACAGGTCACCAGCTGAACTCTGCACCAATCATTATGATCATCTGAGCTCTATTGTTCAGCTAGTTCTCAACCCATCTTACTCTCTGCTCTTCTAACCCACACTTCCTGATCTTACCCATGAGGATATATCGGGAGACAGTATCAAAAGCCTTGCTGAAGTCAAGACAGACTACATCCACTGCTCTCCCTGCATCTACCCATTCAGTCACACCATCATAGAAGGCTATCAGATTAGCCAGATATGACTTCCCTTTAGCAAATCCATGTTGGCTACTCTTGATAACCTTCTATTCTTCCATGTACTGAAATATGATCTTCAGAATGAGATGCTCCATTACATTTCCAGAGATGGAGGTGAGGCTGACTGGTCTGTAGTTACCAGGGTCTTCCTTCTTGCCTTTTTTTTGAAAACTGGGGTGACATTGGCTTTCCTCCAGGCCTCAGGCGTCTCACCTTTTCTCCATGATCTTCCAGAAATGATGGAGTGTAGTAGAGCAACATCAGCCAGCTCCCTCAGCACTCATGAGTGCATCCCATCAGTGCCCATGGATTTGGGTGTGTTCAGTTTATGGAAGTGATTTCTAACCAAATCCTCATTGACCCGTACAGAGACTTCCTCCTTCCAGGCTTTCACTCTTACTTCCAGGGTCTGGGATTCCTGATGGCTGGTCTTAGCAGTGAAGACAGAAGCAAAGAAGGCATTCAGTAACTCTACCCTCTCTGCATCCTCTGTCACCAGATGTCCTGCATCATTCAGTGGTGGGCCCACATTTTCCCTAGTTTTCCTTTTACCACTGATGTATTTGAAGAATCCCTTCTTATTCTCCTTTGCTTCCTTTGCCAGAGTTAATTCCAAGAGGGCCTTGGCCTTCCTTGTTGCATTCCTATAATTATTCCAAGAGACCAGTCACCTCTTCCACATGCTATGAACTTCATTCTTCCACTTGAGTTTTTTCAGCAGCTCCTTCCTCATCCATGCTGGTCTTCTGCCTCCTCTACTTGATTTTTCACTCAAAGGAATGCACCTGTCTCGAACTTGGAGGAAGTAATGTTTGAATATCAACCAGCTGTCTTGGGCTCCCCTTAACTACTGGAGTCTTAGCCCAAGGGATTCCTCCAAGTAGGTCTTTGAAAAGCAGAAAGTTATCCCTCCTAAAGTCCAGGGTTGCAATTTTACTTATTGCCTTGCTTCTTCCTTGTATGATACTAAACTCTACCATGCCATGATCACTACTGCTAAGGCTGCCTCCAACCTTCACATGCCCAACCACAACATCTTTGTTCGTTAATACAAGGTCCAGCAGCACACCCTTCCTCATTGGCACTTGCAACACCTGCATCAGGAAGTTATCATAGACACAACACAAGAACCTTCTGGACTGAGTATGCCTCGCTGTGTAGCCTTTCCAAGAAATATCAAGGTGATTGAAGTCACCCTTGATCAACAGGGCATGTGATCTTGAGGCTACTTCCAGCTGCCTGTAGAAGGTCTTGTCAACATCACCTTCCTGGTTCAGTGGTCTGTAGTAGACACCCACAACAGTTTCACCTAAACTTGTGTGCCCCTTAATTCTCACCCATAAGCTTTCAACATGTCCTTCACTCCCCACCCTGGGAAGACCTCAATACATTCCAGTTGCTCACGCACATGAAGAGCAACTCCTCCGCCTCGCCTTGCTGTTCTATCTTTCCTAAAAAGCACATAACCATCCATGACAACATTCTAGTCATGTGATCTACCCTACCATGTCTCTGTAATTGCCATGAGATCATGGCCCTGTGACCAACATAGATCTCCAGTTCCTCCTGCTTATTCCCCATGCTGTATGAATGGGGAATCAGTCATATAATAACACTTACTCATGTTTGATCATTCAAAAAGCAATTTATTTACTTCTACTGTTCCCCTGGCTCGAGAGTCAACAAACTGAATTCAAACATCATTGCTGGTATTGGAAAATAGTACTGAAAAAGATTATCAGTTGCAAGGTTTATCTTTTCAACCAGATATAAACACAGAGTTCCTTCATCACGTTTCTGAGTGTGTGTAAAGCCTACTCTTACACAGGAGAAGGCAAAACACCAGAGTGCAAAAAACTTAATCTTTGAAAGTAGAATTTACTACAAGGCATTAGATGCTAGAGAACAGCAACTGAACTAGAAAGGGTAAGGGAAAAATAAACAGATCCAAGAAATCATGGTTATTTCATCTTCAAAGTACCATAAAAGCAAAGCAAAACCTCTTTCTATTTAAAATCAAAGCTGACTTTTTATATCTCTGTTCTGCCCATTAAGTAAGATAAAGCTCAGAAAACATACTTGTTGCCAAACTCAGATGGCTAGTTCAGAGACCAGGGGCTGGATTTTATTAAGACCAGCTTCCTTCAGCAATCACACCATTTCCAAACCACCTTTAATCTTCACAGAAGCCTAAACAATGGGCAAAAAGCCAAGCTTACATACCCCTTTTCATGCCAACACATATCCCACTTGGCGTTTATTTCACACCCAAAGGAGTTCTCTCCCAAGACCTCTCCTAAACCTCAGTGGGCCGCCAGTTTAAACATCAAGTTTTCCTTTAGGAATATACAGGACGACTGATGTTTAGAGTAAAACATTCCATTTTGGTCATTCAAATTGAAATGCTGAAATGGAAATTTGGTTTGAATTTTTAGACTTCATCCATCTCACTTCCCAAATGAGCCCCCCAAACAGCAAAATGATTTCTGAATCCTCAAAGCAGTACATGTCAAGATTTTACAAAACACACAAGTCACCAGCTCCTCGACAAGAAGTGACAGGAGTTTAGGGTTGTTTTGCTGATTTGTGAAAGTAGATTGCAGCCACAGCTGCTCTGCAAACTGAATCATACTTTTCACAGAAGGAAGAGGAGGAAAAAAAAAAAAGATACATCTCTCAGAAGACACACTGAAGAAGTACTTCCAGATGTATCACCATGTACAGGCTACATTTCCTATTCTGCTGAAGTGGAGGTAAACAGCTCTGCAGCAATTACACGAGTGCTTCAAACATTCAGGCACAAACAAGCCCTTACAGATTCTGCTGATTTATCATTCTAGGTGTTGTAACTAATCTTCCATGAGTTGTAGGTAAATGAATAGGTTTGGGAAAAGGGTGAAGAAGATATGTCTGGCTTCACCGGGGGAGGTGAAAGGCAATATATCACATCAATAGCATTGTGTGACAGTGATTCACAGAAGGTGCACCGGGAAGGATGTCCAAGAACAAGCCATCCTGGCTTATTGAGAACCAGATACTCACCTCTGACTCATTTTTACCATGTCTGTGTGGTTTTTTTCCTCTTTGTGAGGGTTTTTTATTGTTGGTTTGTGGGGGTTGTCCCCTAAAAGTATTTGGCAAGCAGTAAATTACTTTGATAGAATAATATATGTCAAATCTAGCATAACCATATCAGGCTGAAGAAGTCTTGTATCTAAAAATAAAGCTTGAAGGATGAGGGAGCAGGAGTATTATATGAGTTTGGTCTTAATACTACTTTTTCCTATTAATCCATTTATGACTATAGGTACATACAATATAGTCACTTCACATATAAAAGGAAAAGTTTTTTATATGAAGAGTACCTGCACGTGAAATCTAATAAACATAATCATTTTTGCTAGTGTTCATTTCTGATTATGTTATTATTAACTTGGTCTGAACCTAAACTTCCATTCTGAATAAACACAAATTTTGATGCAGGAATTTCTGTTTGCAAATGGGCAACAATTTGCTGTGATAAGTAAATATTGTCAAGTAATCTTTGCTATGAAATTAAAAACAAAACAAAAACAAGCAAACAGAAAAACAAACAAAAAAAAAATCCCACACACTTGGATTGGGGTTCAACGGTCCAAGATTAGAAGCACTTTATAATCATATAGTTTTTCCACTGACACCCAGCGGAAAATAGGAAAATATTAGCTTTCAAATGACTTCTAAACACCCATACGACAAATGATGTTTTGAAAGCAAAAGAAGCAATAGTACCTCTGTCTTCTGTCATTTCCTCTCACCAGCTACTATTCTGATGATTCCTTCCCAGGAAAGTGAAAATTTACTGAGTGCAATACGTAGAAGTAAGGGGAAACATAAAATACAATAAATAGATTCAGAGGAGACTACTTAAAATGTGTGATAGATTGTCTCGGCCTTTTTGCTATAACAGCATATACCTGGATTCTCAGACAAAGCAAATCTGTGTAACACCACTGCAGTCAATATTGGATTTTTTTAATATGAATTGTCATTGCTGGGCTGCAGCCAACAAACTTGTTTACTTTACACCATCTTTTTTTTAAATGAGGTTACTTAATTTATAAACTATGTCCAAAATGTAAATTTGCAGACATACCCGAAGGTAGAAGCTATGCTTTCTTATTCTGGATAGCTAAAACAGTCTCAAGAGAAAAGTCAATTGCAAAAAGTATTCTTTTCCAAGTCAAGAGGATCAACTTTAAGTTGACAAATACCAAGAAGGGGAAGCAATAACCAAAAATCACTATCTCAAAACGACAAGAGATGAATTTTTAAATCAGCAGGGGTTAATAGAGAGCATCTGTCATTCATCTAGTGGCCAGCCCAGCCTCTAAACCTTGACATTCACATAGAAGAAAAAGTAACTTCCGAGAAGTTAAACCCCATAACTTCCAGCATTCCTCCCCTGTTAGAATGATGGCAGTTCACACCAGTGCAGTTACATTACTAGCAATATGCAAGAGATTCCTTGAAATAGAAAACAATTTCTTTCTAAACTGTTTAAAGAAAAACAAATATATCAAATGCACATATTTTATTCCCTTATTAATTTTTAAAATTGTTTCTCTGCCCTGCTTGCCTTACAATAATGTTTCACCTGATTGCTTATGTCAGATATATTACTGTCATGTCACAAACCATGCTGTATTCCGAAGTAGATTAATGATAAATATTTGGTTAGAGATGAGAAAACAACACTGCGCTGATTTTTTTGGAAGGCAAGGGCTGAGCAGAATTAATAAGGCAATCTGCACAGGGCAGAGACCCACTTTCCACAACACTGACGGTAACTGCTGAATCTGTGGGTTGGCCAGCCTCAAAGGCAGGCTGATACAGTAAATAAATATTTTCAGATAATGAAACTCTAGCAACTACTTTCTGATGCCAGTGGAAATTTTTGTTGAGAATTCAAAGTTTCCCTGAAGTAAATGGGACATACAACATAATACATCATATTCAATATTTTGAAATGAATGCACTTGCCAAACATAAGCAGCTGGGACTGGGCAAACATGGAAAACCTTACCTAGAGTTACATCATGCCATCTGATCATAGAGTGACCCACTGAAATTAATGCGGTTTCTTTTCAATTTATGACTTGGCCACTTCCCCCCCTAAGGTACTTACTCTAATTTTTTCTGCTGATCTGAGACAAAACTAATGCGACCCACTATATTTAAGTAGCATTGAATTCAATAAAGACAGATATAACAGGAAATACCCCTATTTTCAAGTATCTCTTCTTCAAAATTTCCACTTATTTGGAAAAAATCTCACTGAAATCACCATTTCTGATGTACACACATTCAGCAAATATTGCTGTTAAAGTATTTCTTAAAATTGGCAACAACATTAAAAAACCCAGCTGTCCTAAATACTTCATTCTTTACTTTTACACAAGAAACAAAATGCAAATGATTGGGATAATCTTGCACCAAAGATAAATGGAATTCTGTCCTAACATTTATAAATTCAAAACTTGACATGCTCCAACACACCACTTTTCCCTCTACACTTTGTGGAATCCCCATTTCAAATCTGCTGCTCCAGAGACTCCCAAACTGTTACCCAAACCTGTTTCTTAATATCGGTGCAGTATTCGATGGTCAGGCTACAACGTGCTTATCTTAATTTGACATTATGAAATGAAAATTCTTGGCAGGGAGAAGAGGAAAAACAATTTTCCAGATGCTCAACTTTGAGTCCATTCCTAGGTAAACTGAATAGATGTTCATAACCAAAAAGCTTATTATTTTATCATGGGAGTACTTGCAAATGTTCACTTTGGCCAATTTGACTTTACAGTTGAGAAACAACAGGCTGAGCAATGCATGTAATGTTTGTTCTGTTAGTTAAGATCTTGTACTTGATAAGAGCAACAGAATACAGAATTTTTACACTGTACTAATTTTTACACTGGTTTATCAGCTTCATCATGCATTTATACCTACCTAATTCCCAGTAAAATCCAACCAGCTGGCTGGGGCAATGAAGCAAATGGGACACACAACATTGCTTTTACATTTGAAATCTACACTACCAAATATGTAATAGAAGGCCAAAAAAAAATATCTCTGGAAGACACTTATAAACCATTTCCAAACTCAAAGAATTTTCATGAGGAGGGAAAAGCTTTGATTATACATCCACAGTACTCCAGCATCATAGAATTTAAAACATTCCTTCTGTTTATGCCATTATTTTACTTAGTCATCTAGATCTGGTAGAAAACAAACGGAAAACGCAAATATAGCACATCTGAAAACATAGTTCTAGGATTCATTATATCCAGGGGAGTGAGAGCTGTCTTCGGAAAACAATCAATACTTCAAAGCGTAAAATACCTTCTCTTAGATTGCTGAGTTCGCAGTTATCTGTTCTGAATCACAAGATTATTTTTTTTCTCCCCAGTCTCTCTGTACAATACCCTAAATGATTGTTAATATAATTAGTTTCAGAAATTAGGCAACTCAACCTAGTTTCTCTGAAAACTGGAGAAGACATTTCTATACCTTCAAGTCATGATGGATTTAGGTTGGTTATCTACAGAGAAACCACCAAAATTTTTGTCTTTATTTTTTAAAAATCCATACCCCTTCAACTCTACAAACTATTTGTACATGCTGTAAATCATTATTCAAATTCAAAATACTGGACAGTACTTGCTCAGAACTTATAACCACCAAAAGCTGAAACAGGCAATTGCCTACATATCTGAAAGCTATCACAGTCACAAAGAAAATCAGGCTATCAACTCATATGAAATTATCTTTTGCTACTTATTTTGTCTACCCATCTTCATCCAGTCTCATCTTCTCTATCAAGGTCTGTCAAAAATCTGTCTGAATCTTGACCATTGAAAAGCTTTAAACAATCTGATACTGTATTCAATTGTTATTTTGTCCTCTGAATAGATACCACACCAAACTGCAGCTTGTAGAACATGAACAGAGTGAAGAGACATGTTTAAGCCACTGAGGACCACATAGTTATGTTCTTTTACTATTTTTAGTATAAAAGCAATACAGGCAGAAACTTGTAGAGTCATTCAGTATCAGTGAATAGATTTGATAGGTCACCTTCTTCATTCTTAAAGGACACTTCCCCATTTCAGGTAACACTGAGTACGTATTAAGTTATTTGGTGGTTTTGTACCTGCTTTATCCAACAAAGAAAACTGGTGTTAAATTTTCCTAGATTATGATATTTTCTACTCCCCCTTTCCAAAATAAATTCTTCAACAAAGTCTTCTGCCATCTTGAAAATAAAAGTTTTGGGAAAACCCACAAATTAGGTTTTATTCACTGTCGGGACAGAGGAAAGAGAAGAGGATATGGGCTTGTTTCAGAGAAAAAACTGCCATCATGTTTTTACCTAGTAATTCAGTATTGAGGATGAACTATGTGAACAGTCTAGAACTCCTAGCAGTCATGTTCTAAGAGAACAGCAGAATAACTGCTGTCACATCCTCAGGAACAGAATCCTCTAAACATTCTTGCTAGTGGTTTTCCATTTGGCTTAAGATCATAAAATACTTGTTGCAAATACTTGTTCTATCTCCAGGTGAGAGTCGGACTTAAGACTCTGTAGTTATTCTGTGTCTCACTAAAATATGTGGGTACATATGACAGTAAATACAGACTATAGTGTGAAAATATCCAACAACTCTTTCGTCCAGCTACTAGTATAGTGTTAATCTCACAATGGGCCTGTCTCTCTTATGTAACTACCATACTATAGATTCATTCTCTTGCTCCTTTTCTCTGACATAAGTAATACTTAAATATTTTACATAAATCACCATATTGGGTACACAAAGAAAGGAGATTCAAACCCAGACTCTGAACAGATTAATACTGTACACTCCTTAATCAGAATAAAATTATAAACATCACCTGGGTTGGTGCCCTAATTCCTAGGTGGAAATTAAAACAACCTCCTACAAAAAACAGTTAATATTTTGTAAATCTATAGTCTCTGTTGGAAATTATGCTTTCAAGAACTCAATACAAATGTTACCAAGAACCATTAAAACACTGTTCTCTCAAAAATCTATGGTATACATAATAAGAAATCCTGTATTACATTTATGTGGGTTTACTTTGTGGGTGCACTAATGTGGTTACTGCCATGGAGCACTGCTTGAGCTTGTATGAAGAGCTCTGAGTTTTTGATCGTAACAATAAATTGTCTACATATTGACCATAATATTCAAAACTCAGTGATGGCATCATCACAGAGCTGCAAACCTTGTCTCACTTCACTGAGAGGTAGTTGACTATAAAAAGTCATATGATGATGGCCACCTAAGAAAACATGATACCACTAAGCATTGTCAGTATTGCTAGAAATGTAATCTCATCTACCAGCTTACATGGATGCAGTTTACAATTTTGACTAGCATTCCAGTTATACAAACATTTTGTTCTTCTGTATTATTTCTGCTGATTTTCACCAAGACAAGCAGCACTTGCTGTAAGAGTTTCAACACAGCAAAATAGGCCATCATTATGCCTATTTAATTCCCCGTGTTCCCCTCTTGGTTATTTCACAATGTAATGAGATTACTTGTATGCAAAAATGTTAGAAGACCTTCCAGCATTTAAAACAAAACAAAATGAACATGATCAATACATATATTAATACAATACTAATATTTTAAATTCAAGTGCTCTTTTCAATTTGAATACAAATATATTTTTCTGACTTATCCATTTATATATTAAAAAAAAAAGAGGTCTTTCTCTGTAAAAAGCTCCTCTGAAGAAACTTACAGGTTATTTTACCTATTATTTCAAACAGGTAAAATGCAAACCTAGTAGATAAAGAGAAATGACAAAGTTATCAAAATTCATCAGACTGTCAAAAGTTCCTTATCGACTGTGACAAATAGATAATACATCTAGAATAAGAAATATAGTAAGAATATTTCATTTAACTATGAAAAATCAGCTTTTTATTTAGAAGTTTCAATTTTAAGTTACATTTTGTACTGTATTTTATTAATGAACAGTTGTTTCCTGTGCCTAAGATAATTAAAAATCAGCACCATTATGCTTGAAGTATTGTGCTCACACTTTTTATACAGAAAGAGTAGAGTAGCACAAGTAAGAGTGATGAGATGCATAATCATGCACAGATGATGTATTAGCTAAATGAGCCCCCAACTGTTTGTGATACAGCTTCAAGTGAGGTTAAAAAAACAGCATATTTTTTGTTTCATTATAAAGGGTAAGGACAAAAAGAAGATTTACTGATATCCAGGAAGGATACAGAACTCAGCTCTACAACTAGATCTTGATGAATACAGAATTAAATGTTTATGAACTAGTTTTTGCATCCTTAAATGTGTTTACATTGTTCAGTCACCTATTGTGTTTATTTTATGCAAGTATTCCAGCAAGAAGTTTGATGACAGCATGTTTATACAAATATAAAATTTCAAATTAGTTGCTTTCTAGAAGCATTCTGACAATTCTAAGACAAAGGTTAATTGAAATAAGAACAAAATCTCCGTACAATTCCTGCATCCTATCAAACAGCTTCAATTTCAAATGACAGGTATTTAAAATGAATTATACACAAGCAATTTATACCCCAAGAATTCTCCATTGTTTGCTCCACATCGCTTGATGCCAAATAATAAATACCTTTGAATACATCTAAAGGTCTTTGTGAAATTCAATTAAAGAAAATCATTAAGTGATTTTTATTAGTGAACTATTCATACACATCACTTCTTTCTACACTAAGCACATGCCTGAAAGAGGGGAAAAAGTAGCAATGATTTTAATGACCACAGCAACGTGAATAGCTTAAGTCACAGTGATGAAAAAAAATCAGTATGGACCCCAGTTTGAGCTACTGAATGTGAGTATATGGACCTAGATGTAAAAATTCCAGTGGAAAACAGATTGCTGAGAAAAATGTAGCAGAAACACAAGTCCCATAAATGCTGAAGTACCCAAATACAGATCATTAGCTAACAACATTAGAAGCATGAAAATGGTACAACTGTTTTATTACCTGCCCCTCTAAAACATTATTTTTTGTGCAACTGAAACTTCAAACTGCATGTGAAACTTTAGATTAAAATGTAGGAAGAACTGGAGAGTAAAAGCAGGAAAGCCCTGCTCCATTGAATCCCATTTATTACGGGACTGTAATTGTTTAATGATCTCATTTAAAGAGAACCTTATGGTGTAATCACACAGAAGAGAAGAAACTGCACATCCTATGATTGTCAGAGCAGGCTCCATATTGAGAGATTTCAAGTGTCAGGAAACTTAACATCTCATTTTTTATTTTAATAATGTTAACCCTTAAATAAAGATTATCAACCACACAATGATCCTAGCATCTTAAAGCCAGAAGGCACATCCCAAATCTGACATGAAGTACTGCTGGGACCATACTACTCCTGTCAGCAATGGAAGAATTAACATTGAATTCCAGTAGTGTAGAACTGGTTTGTAATTAATCGGAAGGAAAAATTTTGTCCTTAATCACTAATCATCACCGGCCAGCAGCTTTTAGACTAATTATTTTAAAATATTTTACAATAAAACTGACTATGCAATTCCAGTGAGTAACTAGAAACAAAACTCATGGCCCTTCACTTAGCAGAGCAAAACCTATTCTACTTCATATTATTAAATTTAATAATAGCTCTTATAAACCAGTTTGCTTAATTCTGATAATAAAACATTTACTGATGTTACCTGGACTTTTCTCATATCAGTTCAGCCAAGCTTGGCTGGCTTGGAAAAGGAAGCATCACAAATAGCTCTTACGGGGCGGGGGGGGGGGGGGGGGAAGGGGAGGGCGAAAGTTGGGAGGTTTTAACTTGCGTCATCAAATTTTACACTTTTTAC
>WTSP01025751.1:12526-30564 GCA_025331215.1 Actenoides lindsayi
GTTTTAACTTGTGCAATATAATTTTACACTTTTTACTAACCCTGAGGGCTTGGGAAGGATTTCTGCTCATTCCAATGCATTCTGGCCATCAAACTTTTGAGTGCAGCCATGAAAGCTCTCTACGAGATCTGCAGAAAGAGGAAAGCAGAAAACAAACTTGCTTTAAACATCAGCAGATTTCTGTGCTATTTTAGTCTCAATGTATTAAGCCCAGGCAGGTTTAGATAGTTTACATTTTGATAGCTGCTGGTAGAATAGCATAGGGAGGATGTCTTAAAGCAATATTATTAGACCATTGCCACATTTGCTGTTGCCTGTACAACTGTAATTCATTGGATGGTGCATAATTCTCCTGTACAGAGCAGAATGATAGAGTGTAAGGTCCCATCTCTCATCTTTATATAAAGTTACTATTTTCAGACTCTTCTCCCAAGTGTGACTGCTTTCTGGTAAGCCGCATAGCTGTTTCACCCTTTCAAATATCTGCTTTATCTTGTTGCAAACCACAATTTATCACTTCTCCAAATAAAACCCTATGTACAGCTCTATTTTATTTAAACTACAGGAAGTCCAAGAAGAGATAGACCTGCAGTTCCGTAAGACATACAGGATTTTTTTGGTTTCTTTTTAGCTATGCAAATACAGTTACCCCCTCTGCTTTTGGGTGTTTGCTGAAAATTTCCTCTACTTTTAATTTTTGAGGGGATATGGTTTTGTAAAATACCACGTTGTTTTAATGTTTCACACAGAGTGAAAATACCAAAGCTTTGATGTGTGATTTTTTTTTCCACAATTTCATTATCTTGTACATTCTGAATATGTTAAGGACTCAGTTTTAACATCTTGAGAGAGAACTTTTTCGCTGACATCGGAGATCAGGATAAAAAACAAAACCTTGGGAACCCAGATTCAATACCTATTTGATTTAGAATCCTGTGCCCTATAATGCAGCATGTGTTTATAATGATGCACAGGATTTTAAAATATAAACAGAAAAACAAAACAACAACAAACAAACAAAACCCCACCAGATTCTTGTAGTAAGTTTAACTTTGAAAAGGATAAACCTAGCTAAACCTGGGCTATGGTGCAGACCTCAGTTATAAGAGAGCAGAAAAACACTGCTGTGGAATTCCTTTTAAATCACCTTTTCATATCTTTGCAGGGTTTTATGATATTTGACATAGAACACAAACATCATCTAACCAAGCATTTGGCAACAACCCTGTAAACACATCTAATGAACAAATATCACAAAACATAGAATTAAATATTGATCCTTTAAATTTATATCATCATTTACCAATAAACAACCTTTCTCCTGAGGAGTAGAATTACGAGGGAAGAGTTTAACTGCAACTTTTTTTCAAACATCACTAGAATCACAGAATCAGAATCACAAAATCATTTAGGTTGGAAAAGAACCTTGGGACCATCATGTCTAATCATTAGCCCTACTACAAGTTCACCCCTAGACCATGTCCCTCCCCCTATACCACAGCTAAGCAATGTTTAAACACATCCAGGGATGGTGACTCAACCACCTCCCTGGGCAGCCTGTTCCAGTATTTCACTACTCTTTCCGTGAAGAATTTTTTCCTAATGTGCAGTCTAAACCTACCTTGTTTCAGCTTTAGGCCATCCCTGTGGTTCTATCTCTAATTACCTGAGAGAAGAGACCAGCACCAGCCTCTCTACAATGTCCTTTCAGGTAGTTGTAAAGAGTAAGAAGGTCTCCCCTCAGCCTCCTCTTCCTCAAACTAAACAGACCCAATTCCTTCAAACGGTCCTCATATGATCTATTCTCCAGTCCCCTGACCAGCTTTGTTGCCCTCCTCTGCACCCACTCCAGCACCTTGGTATCTCTCTTGTACTGAGGTGCCCAAAACTCGACACTCCAGGTGAGGCCTCACCTGTGCTGAGTACAGAGGGACAACCACCTCCCTACTTCTGCTGGTCACACTATTTCTAATACAGGCCAGGATGCTGTTGGCCTTCTTTGCCACCTGCATTCAGTCTTTTTCGTGGCTGAAGAGCAGCTGACAAGTGCTCCCTTATCACCAGCTGAGGCAAACACATTTTTGAAAATTGCATTGTGTGCTCTGGGTAGAAAAGCAGCTACGTGATTTTTCCCAGTTTCTCTATCCAAGCACATACACAAGAAGCACTGTTCTTGGTTTCACAGCCATTAGCTGGTAGTTTAGTCCCTGAAAAAAGAAGTTGGGGTATCATAGAAAAGAGAACTCAAAACTGGAAAAACTCAAACATTTCAACTGGATATCTTAAAATTATTTACTAACATGGAATTTTGCTAAATATACAATCAAATACTAAATGAAACCTAACCAAAAATTTCTCTTAATTCTGTTATGTTTCAAGGCTTGAGTGACAAAGTAATCACTTTTCTGGCTTGACTGACCGTTTTTTTAATTCAATAGCTAAACTGGAAAAAACCCATACATATTCTAAACAGCTTCAAGCAATTTTTCTCTCTGGTCTGAACTAATAAACAGGATGGGGATTATGGTTTCTTTGAACATGATCAAGTAAGGGCTGAAAAAAAATCAAGCGTGTCTTGATTGCTTAAAAATAATAATGGAAAATCCACATTCCCAAGAATTCCGTATGTTGGCATTTGAATCATATTTCATGTGCATGCAGCAGCTTTGAATTACACTGAGAAATTACAACTTTTACAGCTCCAGAGTAGGTATGGCATTTAGACGCAATGTTAGGTCAGAGTTGAAGACTGCTTAGAGGAAAAGCACAGAGACTACACTGAAATCTACCTTAAATTGTTTTCTTTCCCTTTTAGGATAAAGGCTTTATTTGTAACCAATATAGTCTATCTAGGGGAAAAAAAGACTTTATTTTTATAGGTTTAATGCACCTACCAGAGATCTATAAGGTTCGACATAACGAACAGTAAGATAAACACCTCTGCCTTCCCAACACATTTCTGGCAAAAGCTTTTAAACAGAGAGGGCTACTTGAAGAGATACAACAAGAGTGAAAACACATTGAAGAGAAGTATTGATTTTGTTTGCTAGCTGCACAAATATATATTCAATCAATACTATGTATGGAAATGTATCTATCACAAGTGACAATGGAATAAATTTTGAAAGATCTCATTCTGATCCTAGTTCTGTTTTGAATTAGGAAAAAAGCACTGGAAGAAGTAAGAGATTGTAAAAGTCAAATGGCGACAGGATGTTGGGTATTCAAAAATGAAAATAGTATTAAAGTAAAATGAAAGCACCAATGATTTATCAGAGTACAAAAGCTTCATTTGTCATGGTTGAGACTTGCAGGCATTCCCAGGTTAAAAAGCCCCACAATGATTTACTCTTGATGATCTGGTCTCTGCAACATCACTTTACTTCATTTAGTCTAATTGCATTGGCATAGACAAAGATAATATTGGCTTGAATACAGAACCCATGCCTGGACCTATGCTGTCAATCTGATTTCTTCAGCCAAATTCTTAAGAATTGCAAAGTGGGTCAAATTAAAAAAAAAAAAGAAGAAAAAAAAAGAGTTCTAGACTGTAAGCAGAGTATTATAATCCTTTTGAAGTTATATTGGATTTGAATATTCTGACTGGGACTCCAAACTGGACAGGGCTGCTCTGCTCAAACCTCTTTGTCCGCTCCAAATTCAACAGAAGTTGTCCTGTGTTACTGAAGTTGGATTTAAAAGCTTCCCTTTGTATTCCCTAGCCCAGGAAATGAAAAGCATTCCCCAGATGGTCTTAGGAAGGGCTTTTTTAAAATTTTTTTTTGTAGTATCAAAAGGATCTTCATTTCTGTGCTAGTGACAATGTCAAATACCCAAATCTACAGTTTATGCAACTATATTTAGTACTGTACATGGTCTTCTGAAAAGAAATCAACACTACAATTTTAATTCGTATTTTATTTAATTAAATTTTTTTCAATTACATACATTTTAGAGATGTACATTTCTATCACCAGAAATAAACTCGTTTAATTGTGAATAAAATGTAAATAACCTTTATGGACAGAACTATATAAACCTTTAAATCAAACTTCTATCCCCATGGTTTGTCTCTGGGCAGAATAATTAATCCTCCTGCAAAACACCCAGCCATCCAATATCCTGATAGATGTGACAGAGGCTGAAGTTTGACTTGCACATTTAAGTTCAGCGTCTGAAGCTGAGAGATGCTGGGTCTTGAGTCTTGCTGCCTCAGCATCTTAACACATACACTGTCAAAGCTTGACAAGACACTAGAAAGAAAAGTAGCTAAAATGTTTAGAGAGCGTTGAATTGGATCAGGAAAAGAGCTGAAGCAGTTTTGCACGTGAATTATGTTGCCTTAGCAAAAGCAGCACCTTATAATCAGATTCCTAAATTAGAAACACTTAGTCAGCATTGAGTGCTACTTAGCAGTGGTGGAGGATCACAGCACAAAGATCACAGCACAGGGGAGAGCACCCAAACAATCACCACATGGCTCACGCAATTCCAAGTGTATTTCAAGAGACAGAACAGCTGTCAGATGGCAGCTGGAATGGGAAACTGATTGACAGGAAAAGGGCCATACCAGCAGTTTATGACAACAAGGTGTCATATGGAAAGAGAGGAAGATATGAAAAATGCTCTTAGAGATTTTAAGGGGAAGCTCACCAGCTAATTTCATCATGTTGAGAACAATGTTTTGAAAATCTTCACTGGAAATCTGATTTGTTGGTTATCCTAACAGGTAGCTACCCTGTACGATAAAACACAGAAGACAGCAAAGAAGGCAATTTTACTCCATAAATAGCCTTAAAATAGTCTTGAGTTACTTTGTATGCACTAAAGAAAGAGAGATTTAAGCAAAGCGAAGCAATACTTGTACTTGCATTTTGTACAAAAACTGTTGCTATTGCTACACCAGGAGCACATGATTTTGTAACATGCAATAGTAGATGGACAGGGACAAGTTCAATATCTGCCTCCAGTTGTATTTATTTGTCCAGAGTTTAATACAAAGACAAATGATCCTGATCATAGGCAACTGTTGTCAACAGCTCTAAACTCAGCGTTAAGAATAAGAAAAGCAAAGTCAACAATTTGTTTATTGGTATCTTTACCTCATGTGATACAATCAGCCTAAAGCTACTTTGAGTTGCATATTTAAATGTAAATTACCCACCAAGAATTAGGAAACATCATTTGCATACGTCTTGTTGAAATACCCTCCCTTGAACCATCAAACACGAAAAGTAAGGCACGCAGTACACATTTTTCATATAGAAGGCAAAATCATTTGTGCTGTTTTACAGACATGCAAGGTGATGTCAGTTTTAGTCAAAGCAGCTTAAGACAACCAACAAGCTAAATTTAGGTTCAATAAGTCACACCAATCACTTGCACGTTATTTTTATTTTGTCATTTTGCTTGGATAATCAGATTATACCTGCATTTTAGTTATTCACAATTTAATTAGACAAAGCCTCCATTCATTCAAGCCACTTGCACAATTACGACAGGTAATTTAGGAATGTAGACAAAGATGAAGAAGAAATCAAAGCTGACATGATGCAAAAAAACCAAAACAAAACTGAATTTCTCTTTGTCAGATGCACCTTCACCTGCTTCCCCTCTCTTCCTCTTGGGTATCTATCTAAGCAGAGTATTCACAGACATTGACAGGTTGACAAATTTCTGTTAATCTTTCAGATAGGTAAATGTTCGTTCTTTATTTAAACAGTGATGCCCACCAGTTACAAGCAGCTATAAAGCTCTACTACTCGTGATGTGGTCTGGGGTCATAAACCACAGCCAGTACCGCATGACAGCTGGGTTGGCTTGTGAAGGTCACAGGAGCATTTTCAACCTCTAGTAGCTAAAGATTTAGGCTGAAAGCTTTGACAAGTCTAGCAAATTCTGCTAGCGCTGTATTTAAAAAAAAAAGACAGCAATTTTAATACAAATAATTTTGCTATTACTGCTTATCTGAATATAGAGGGAAGCCTGCTATTCAACAAGCAACTGAACTGCATATTCACTATGTGAAACCTGTTAGTTTAGTTGTTAGTGTACTTTAGTTTTAAGCAACAGGCAGACAAATAAGAGTGAGAGTGAAGACAGTGTTAAGTGTTAAAGTAGTGACTTACAAGGTCTGTTAAAACAGTCTCTAGAGGTTGCTGAACCAGCAGTGAATTAAAAGCCACATTTGGGTAAACAAATGGTACAACACCATTTCAAAGCACTGCTCAGAAGCTAAGGTGCACTAAGCGTTGCCGGAGAGAATTTGAATTCCTATTGGATTTATTGTTATTTCTTAAAGTATTCTGGAAGCAAAAGGGAAACCTCCCCCCAAATTAGCCAAATCTGATTTCAAAGTAATTTACACAAAGGAAATAATATTTTCCTATATTTGAGATATTGGATCAATAGGCATGGATTAAAATTTATGCACTGGAAATTATGCATGGCACATTTTATAATGCAACAGCCTGAAATTCAATAAAATAAGCAAATTACTCCAAATAACTTCATGGTTGGACTAAGAGAAAAAGGCATGACACCTCTGAGCACCACCCTCGACAGGTGTCAATCCAGCCCCAGAGCCTGGAAATGTCCACATTCAGCTTATACTAATACTGCACAATGTAAATGAAAACACGGTGAAGCAGTAACTGCATAGATACTACAACTACATTATGGTAGCAAGTAATTCTAAGATATTTGTATCCAAAAGAGAAAAATAAAAAGCTGAACAGGTAAGCCTCTAAGAGGAGAGCCACTAAACAATACCTGCTAGGAAATCCCCGTCCCTGGCATTTTGCAATATGCCTGTTTCCAGTGATGCTTATTTTCTCTTTTATACGCGCACCCTTCTCCACACTTACAAAAGGCTACCCTTGCACTTTATCTGTGTTTATTTTCACCTGTTTCCTGTGTTACTAGAAGTTCAGGATTTTTTTAGAAGACATTTAGGTGAACACACAACTAGGAGGCAAGTTAAAACAAGGTTTTCTTTCAGTAGTGAGAAGCTTATTAAGTGACGGGTGAATGAGAGACGTACTGATGAAATTAATGAAGGGTTTCAATTTGAATAAGACTGCTGAATAAAAGTAGTTCTTTGAACACATGAAGTTACAGGACATTATTGCCAGAAAGCTTCTCAAAGACTTTTTAATCACAGAGGGTTTCCTTGGTCAGCTCTTGAATCCTTTTTTTTTTTTTTTTTAAAGAAATAATTTTTAACCAACTCCATCTCTCACCACCTTGACACCAACTAGTGCTGTATTTCAGCTCTGGCCATGTTTTCTTATGCTTATTATCAAGTTCAGTAGAAACATCCAGAACTCAGAATAAAAACTTTCAAACATTCTTACATTAGTATATGTTTTCTTCCAAAGGAAAAGCTCAGCTGACAAAGCAGACTATGAAGGTTCACTTTCCAAAGAACCTAAGAACACAGAAGGACTTCTTGTGTTGATGGCTTGATGAAATTCATGACAACTCAAGTTATTTACTCATTGTTTAGCACTTGTCCAGAGTTACATAAATACTGACATAAGTACATTGTGCTGTGTGATTAAAAGCCCTCCAGCAATCTTACCAAACTTTCATGATAAAATAACATTTGATTTTGAGCCTCTAGACGTTTGTTTTTTCTCTCAGAAGTTTGGCTTTCTGTTTTACTGTATGTCTCAGGCCCAACAATGAACTCTTTGGGGTTTTTTTCAAAGACAAATAACAATCCACTCAAGTAATGACATGAAGGGTGGACAGGAAGTTACCAGGCTATGCAGACCTCTTGGACTAAAAATAAAACATATGCTTGAAAATACACAGAAGAATTGTAGTAAGATGCCCAACACAGATCAGAGTTTTTAAAAAGTTGTTTTTAAAATACTAGAAAACAAGAAAAGATATAGGAAAAAAATACCTGCAAAATCAGACACTGAAAGGACTACATTTTCAGGAACAATTACATGCTTATGTTTGCAAAAATATTTCAATCAAAAGTTATTTGGTAATTAATCTCTAGTAATTTGAGTCTGGATCATCAGCATTTAAATAGAAAGTCTCAGGAAACCAGAGTCCTTCAGCATGGGTCCTTGCAACACTGGAACCTTTACTCTTAATGTGCTTTGATACTTGATATCAAGACATCAAACCATTTTCCTTGCTAAAACAAACAACCAAACAAACAACAACAAAAACCCACAACAAACCAGTTTTATTAGGGTTCTAAGAAAATCAACATGAGATCATTAAAATCAATGAGGACAACTCTGAACACTAATTTCAAGGAGGGTTCCCCAATACTACTATTAGAAGAATTTAATTGTAAATCCACAGTGGAAATAACCATACGAGTTAGACCTCTCATCAATCTATGAAACCAGAGCACCAGATTCATATGTTCAACTCCAAAACATTGTGCTTGCTGCACTTGTAAGAAATTAAAGACCTTGCACTTCAAAGTATTGATAGGCATGTATCATGTAAAGAGTCAGTGGGCTCTTTTCCATGCTCTTACTACCATGCTGACAAGATCGACAGTGGCAGAGCTGAAACTTTTGGATAAGCAGCTATACTTTTTTTTTTAATAAGAATAAAATAAAAACTTCTCAAAACTCACATTAAGAAAAAAATAGTATTTTCAGCAGACCAGGCAAAAAGAGAAGTATGTTCACACGTTAGGAACCTACACTGGTCTATCCTAAGAACAGAACCAGGCAATCTGGCACTTGCACATATACAACAGTATTACTTTTACTTGATTTCCCTCATTTTTGATTCTTTGAAACTTCTTTTCTATAAGAAGCTTAAAGGCTTTGGACTCAGACTTCTTCTGCCCCAAACATATGGTGCTTCAGAAAATATTTCATTGGGAATTTCATTATTCATCAAAATAAAAAAACCTCTTTAAAGCATCAGAGTTTCAGGTGAAAATTTAAGATCTGATTCTTCTAATGTCTTGGGGAAAATAACACCGCTGGAAATACACTGAAATGCAATATATTGTTATTTGTCATGTATATTGTAGTCATACCTAGAAGGTTCAGAAAAACCTAGCAAAGGAAAAAAGGAAAAAAAACATTTTAATTCTGAGATTCCACGCTAAAAAGAGATGAAAAGTAACAGTATGAGATGGTGCTATATATGCTTGACCTCCTGTCATCCCTTCTATCCCCCATTCTCCTCTGAACTTATGATACTAAGATAATGTCCTTATGCACTTCATAATAGGAAGTGAGCAACATGGCACAGCAAAGTACAGTTTCCCTCACAATACCAACGCAGCTCAAGAACACATTATGTGACTGAAAAAACACATTTCCATAGACCATCAGATATCCTCACATCACTGACACAGCTTGATGGCTTTTGGAGTGGAAGAGGACCAGCAGGAATGTCTAGCTCTTGACATTAATTTATCAGTGCTAATCAACAGGCTGCCCTTATAACCAAAGGTTTTAAGTGTGTTTTGGTAGCCAAGGTCACCTGCACAGTCTGTTGCAGTCATATTGGCAAAAACTGTAACTTGTATATCTTGGGTTTGGGTACAGAAGAAACTTCTCAAATAAAAAGTGTTGTACATGACTAACACACTGAGCCAGAACTAGGGCCCTACTTCAGCTATTTCCAAGATGCAAAGTCGTCATATATCCAATCCTTCACAAAGAAGAAAGGTCTACACACACAAAAGAAAAAATGAGAATGAGATGCGATACACATCTAAGCTTCAGTGATTCACAGCTCCTGCAGTAACTACAACAAATACGAAGAGCTGACACAAAACAGCACAGCACACGACGTGTACCCTTCTTGTATTTGGGCTTTGAGTCGCACTTGTATCTAAACAATGTCCTGTGAACACACAAATCCCCTTTCATTTAGAAGCTATCCTCTAGGCAATGTAAACTTGATTGCTTTGCTGCTTGTGCATTAGCACATTATTTCTTCATGAAGTTTCCCTTCTGGGACCAAATATTAGGTCAAGTTCAGCAAATTAAACTAATTTCCTTTCCTCAGGAAGAAAATGTAATGACATGACAGCCACCCTGCTCAGGACACCACACCTACAGTGTGAAGCCATACTAAGGATAACAACTGTCAAATGGCAGGAGCAGGAAGGTTGGGCTTCCTGCATTACCCCAGGGTTTGCTAACAGCTGGAGGGGTTGTGCAGTATTAGAATGACTTATTTTGACTATCAGTCACTTATGAGTACTATATTACTTCTTATAAAGGAAGAACTTACAAGTAAATAACTACTTGCCAGCTTCAGCAATGAATTGTCTTTAAAGAGAAAAGTTCCTGCCCAAACCTGACGACTAAGGCCTCTATCAAATACAGCCTTTGGTTTGTCCTTACCACATTTAGAACATTGGATAAAGGCAGAAATCTACTCAGCTTTTTCATTCACAAAGGAAGGAGTACTTGATGTAAACTTGATCCTCCCTTTACCCAAGTTTGTGAAGGCTATTTTGAAACAGTGTTCTTTAGAAATGTGAAAGTTTAACATTTCCTTTTGCTATGATATTACTGATTTAACATCCCTCTGTCACCACTCCTACTCATTCCCTTTTGTAATTATTGCTGTCAAGACCTTTATTTTTCTCACATGCAGATGTAGCTTCTGTTGTAAAAAGCTTTCTTCCCTCATCAGTAATCAGAGCTGCTTTGAAGTGCCCTCAACCTTGTTTTTCTTTTTGTTTCTACAAAAATAATAGAAGACAAGATGACCAACAGAGAATCTTCTAAAAAAAAAAATCAACTAGAGGTGAGATTATTATGGATAGCGAGAGTCTTGTGCAAAATGAGTTGAAGCATCTACACACCCTTCTGCCAATTGTCTTGCCATGTGGTTATGGGAACATGAAAAAGTCTGGCTACAATACATAACAAAGATTGAAGAATAAGGCAACCCACCATCTTGAGATTATTGTAAATACCTTCTATTAAAAATTATTTAATTGATATCCAGGTTAATTTGAGAAACTGGTGAAAAGCAGTTGTGAGAGAGATAGTGATGACAGCATTTTTCTGACGTATTACATATGTTTCAACTGATCTTAATGATAATACTCAACTATATGTTAGAAATAGGAAAAACAGAAATCACACCCTGTGAGCACACCAGAAGCAGAACAGACATTACCTAAGCAATCTTGAGCAAAAATAAGCAACCTTAAGGTTGACAATTAGAGACATTTTTAATGCTAAAGAGACAGTCTGAACACAGAATGCAATAAGCTTTCTTCTCTTTCCCCATCCCTCCCCAAAAAACAGAAAATGTTGAAATTGATAAATCAATTGGGTAGGAGGGGGAGGGTGTGAACCAAAAAAAAAAAAGAAAAAAACCAATAAAAAGAACCCAACAATAACCAAAAAAAACCACACACCAAAACCAAACAAAGAAAACACACACCACAAAACACCCACAGACAAAATGAAGCTCCAAATAAAGAAAGATGGGTAATAAGCTCCTTGGCTATATCCATCATATGGGGGGGCAGGGCAGGGAATAAAACCTGAGGGACAAAAGACCCTGCAAAAATTACAGAAAGTAATAAATCAGCTGCATCCAGAATATTTTTGAAGGAAATACATTCTATTAGTAGGTCAAAACCTCAGCACAAATGGTGATGGGTTAACTACAGTTATTTTTCTGTCTGGGGTGATAAGGGAACAATAACTGATGAGAAGAATGGAATCTAGAATAAAAGTTTTATTGGCAGCCATTCAAGAACACAGTTCTCCAAACATGAAAAAATTCAATATGCAGCCAAAAATAATGAGTTTCACAGTTAAAGCAAAAAAAAAAAAAAATGCAGTAATCTTAAAACGGTGACAAATTAAAAAGAATTAAGAATTCAAAGTCACTACTAAAAATATAAATAAAGTGGGAGTAAGACAGAACTACCAGTTATATGGCTGATTTTTACAGATGCTGCACAAAACAGAGCCCACAAGTCTCTTTTCTTTTGATTATTTCATCCGTAATTTCAAGTGACTTCAAATCTAGACAGAACTATAGACTGGGCTGTGGTGCTATTTCCTGAAGAGGAATTCAAAGAACAGATAGTAATTCATGCAACAAGATGCAAGGCATTGCTGCTAGCAGTTAAAACTCCTCTTGAAAAATTAGTTATTGTGACTGAGCTATTACACAACTATCACCTGGCTCAGGGGAGATGTTCCACATTCATCAGAACGAGAAGCAGGGAGAGGGTGAGAGAAGAGGATAAAGAATAAAATCAGAAACTCAACTAAAGGCTTCTCAAGAAAATCAAGTGCTACAATATTTTAGGGAAAGATAAAAGGCAAAAACTTGGAAAGGCAAATTAGAAAGAATACATTGCATCGATTACTGCCTAAGAACAATAAAGGAAAACACAACCACCGTTAAGGCATTAACGTACGCAAATATCTCCTTCACAACGTTTGTCATAATAAACATCTAACTTTATTAAGAAACAAATTTTAATATATTAATGCATTGAGAAAGAAGTAGTTTTTCCACTTCTTATGCTTAAGAATTAGGAAACAACAAGTATCATGAAACCAAAATCTTAAAAGACTAGGAATGAAACAAAGCCTAAATCTACACTAAATATTAACTGGCATTTCACTAGTCTACAGCAAAAGCTGCACTGCCCTGAAATGCTTTCCCCTCACTTGGCAGCACTTGATAGAACGCTTTTATTCCCTGGATACAGTTTGATGATGTTTTTGGCTGTCCTGTACAAACTCCCAGCCCCAGTGTTTTTTCTAGTCACGTTTTCAACCTTTGTAATGGCAGGATATAGCCTTGCTTGTCTGGTTTGTTGTACTGTTTTGGGGTTTGTGGGTTGTTGGCAAAGAATGAGCCTTTCTGTACACAACACTTCATAAAGAATGAAAACACGGTGAAGGTTACTGATCTACCACTTGCCATTTAATTGATTAGAGGCAGATAACTTTTCAGACAGCATTACTAAACTCAAAGCAGTGGATCAGATGCCAGACTTCTCTTAATACAGCAAAAAGCATCTAGAGCACCCTTTTCCCCAGTGCAGGTGGTACTACAGGCTCTCTATACCTGATCTAGTTGAAGATGTCCCTGCTCACTGGAGGGGGGTTGGGCTACCAGACTTTTGAAGGTCATTCCCAACCAAAACCATTCCATGATTCTATACTCCATCCTGCTCCCACAACTGGCTGTGAAAAACGTAGCTGCATTCAGACCACCACGCACTGCTACCCTCTTGCAAAACATTTCCCAAATCCGGTCTGTCCTAATGGGGAAGGACTCTGGTGGGCTGCACAAGCTTCCTCTACCCAGGCAATTTGAGGAAGATACACTCCCAGAGTTCACCAGTAGAGACAGATGCAGCAGATCTGGAAGGAGACAGGAATTAATCTATCAGAATTTCCTCCGATGCTTGGTCAGCAGAATGAAGCCTAGAGAAGTTTGTTCAGCAAGTTCAGTGTCAGTACTTGAAGGAAGAAGTTGGACAAAGTGCCAGGAATCACAATGAGAATATGAGTCTAAGCTTTTGCAACCGATTTGCACTTTGATTGGAGAGATGCACTAATGCCTGTTGAATATTGACCAATTGTCATAGCTGTGAGACTGTAGGCAAGGTTTTTACTGCAGCAATGAAAGTGGAGGAGATTAATTGGGGGGACAGAGTACTTAGCTCCCCGAATATACAGTATTTGTAATAAACGCTCATCTAAATTGGAGATTTTTTTCAAAGAAACCATGGTCTGACACAGTAACACCATACGCCTGTCAATTAGAGAAGTCTCTAAGACAAGCAACCCTTAAATGGTCACAAAAAACTGAAACCAAGATATATAGCTCTAAATATTTCTTTCAGCCTTTCTCTTCCAGTTTATTTCCAAAAAGACATAAACAAACTTTAGCATAAACAAATTTGAGCATAAACAAATTTTATGAGGGATTAAAGAAATGCAGAGCAGAGTAAATAGTAGAAATCCTTAGACATTATGTTGGGTGTTTTAAGAAAATTAGTTTTCCTATTGAAAATTCTTTAAGATTAGTCTCCACAACAGGACTTGAGCAAATAATTTGCAGGGAACAATTTATTCATCACATTTAGCCTGGATTTGGCCCTAAATGAAAATGAGCTAAAAGAATTACATTACACAGAAATAGCTTTAGCTAATCCTTTATAATGCACCAGGGATATATGCAAATTAATTTGCTTCTCAAAGTTTAAAACATTGCACAGTGTAGAATCATTTTATGATTGTCTGGCAAGTTGTTGTAATGTTTGTTTATGCCTGATAATGCATACTACAGAAAACGCAAGAATTTAACAACAGTGTACCAAGGGGACTTATAACAACACTGCAATTTGTTCAACGTGAAATAAGAGAACGAAGTAATTCTAAGGGTGGATTATTATAAAATATTGGGAATATCTGCAGCATCTCTATGGTAAAACCTCTAGGGAAATTCTACAGAAGTTGTCTGAAGATTTATTTATTTTCTTAAATAACATATCAGTGGCTCATACGAAAAGCTGCCTTCTAGAGATCTTACAGAATATTTTCCTTTGAGGTCTATCAATAGTAAATATTCCCAGTGGGAACCAGGTTTAGACAACAGTGATGATTTGTCTCATGAAAAAAAAACCTGGTAATAACGACTGTCTTTATTTGACCATGAACGTGTAGAAAATGCTGAGGAATGTTGCTTTCACAAACTGTAGAATAAGTATAACCTCTTTCTAATATTAACTTGAGGAATAAAAGATTTAAGCTGCCTCATCAGGAATCGTTTACCAAAGACTAGAAGCCTTAAGTGGTCTTACTGGAAACTGAGGCCTAAAGCTAAGTCTTAAAAGAAAGATAAAGGACAAAAGTGCACAATTGCCAATCGAGACATGTTAATAGATAAAGGGGCAACAGTTAAGGGCTATTTAAGATGAACAATAGTAACTCAAAGATACTGCAGTTTGCTCAGTAAACTCAGGAACATTTTCTCCAATGGGAAGCAGCAACGTGCCAGACATGCAATTACAAACTATTATGGACTGTTACGAAGAAGGCGCCTCGGTTAAGCCTGTAAACCTTGGAAGTACCTAATTCATAGGGAAACAAGGGAGGGACTTCTGCGGACAGGTATAGGGTATAAAAAGCTGAAAACTCTGCCCAGAGGTGTGCCTGTTTTGATAGGACACCCACTCTTGCAAGAACGTATTATAAATTGCTGCTTCACTAGTACTGCGAGTCCTTGTTTAGGACCTTTGCATTTCTAACAAAAGGAAGAAGGGAAGAAAAAACCCACCTCCTTCCCTGAATTGTGTCCCAGTACAACAACTAAGCACCACTGCCCACTCAGCTCCACGAAGTTCCCTAGCATATTACACATGAGTTAGTTATCTAAACCACATAGTCTTTAGTACAAGTACTCCTGCAAAAGACAGCCACCAGCTGCAGTCATCTATCAGCCCAGATGACTCGGTATCAAAGGGTATTAATTAAAATACCTGAAATCATACTGCCATCCCAATGAGGTGGCAGAGCCTCCAGAAATTTTTATTCTTGGCAATAGACAGTACTGAAGCAACAAGTTGTTCTCCAAGAGCCACAGCTTTTTTCTATAAACTCAAGTAGGAAGACTTGAGAACAACTGTGGCCATTAGAAACATCCCAAGACAGCCACCGTGGAAAAGAGATCATCAGACATCATTTGTAACTGAAAAATCTCATAGTGTGAGATACACTAAATTATGACCTTGAGTGTTTATTTCTGCTCATCTTTGCACCTCTGCAGCAGTTTGATATCTAAACTGCATTTTGCAATAGCCACGTTTTTACCATCATGTGTCCACGATACACATTAGAAAACAAGCAGAGAACAAAACACGGCCAAAAAGTATTTTCCAATTCTGTGCAAATGCGTCATAAACGGAATTTCTTCCTGTTTCTCTAACACCTATGAGACTGCGGACATTAGAGGCGTCTCGTCCCACGCAGTGGACAACGAGGGAGGGGAATCTCCGTGATGCCCGCAAGCAGCTGTCCCTGCACCGCAGGGCCCCGGGGCGGCAGAGCCACAACAACGACTCCGAGGAACAATAATAAACCAATTTATTAGCTCTCTCTAATGGAACAATCAACAAACAGTACGGATAAAGGTGTTGTTTTTGTGGGTAATTATTTTACGGTGTGACTAAACTTCGAGGAAAAGGAAGAAAGAGTTATGAGAAAAGAGGAAAAGAGAGGGGGAGTGAAAGAGTGAGAGAGAAAAAGAGAAAAGGTTCTCACCACCTGGGGATCCACTGACATTCCACTGGATCAGTCCAAGTCCTCAGTTCTTCGGTGGCGGCTGCACCACGATCAATATTTTTCTGTCCCTTGAGATATCTGGCTGGCATTCCCAATTTCCAGGGGAAGCGGTGTTGATTTGCATGAGCCCCACGAGCTAGAAGCAGTGTGGTACCTGCCATCCACCTCCCCCAGGGTGCGGTCAGCAGCAGCACTTAACTAAAGAAAGACAGAGTCCCACCCATGCAGAATTTACCTCTTCCTTTTGCTAACGCATGTCTGCGAGGAGACAAAGGAGGGGCACAGAGACATTGGGAGCAATCAACACTTCTCCTCTCCAGACAGGTCTTTCCAGACCTTACCACCACACAATAGCCAGGCTCTTACACCACCCCGTGACTCAAGCATTGGGGGTGTCGCTTCTTCTACCCTCTTGTCCTAGGCATTCACCTTCTAGGGTGGTGATATCAACACAGCGTACAGAAGGAGAGGATGGAGAAGAACGCAAACGGCTAATCATGCATTTCACACTGGCTATACCTATAACTAAAAACATGAATCCCACCACCGAAGTTAACCCAATGTGCATCAACCATTTTCCCCACCCTGGAAGTCCCAAAGATTTCAGGATAGATGCAATCCATGATCCTGGAGCAAGTCTGTTAAACCAGTCCTTTGGTTGTGAGGATTCAGATAGTTCAGCAGTCTGGTTGGCAATTTCTTTCCTCTTAGCTCGGGCCTCGTCAGTGGAGGTGGTGACATTGTGTATAGTGACACAACATTCCCCATCTGTGAGATTTAACATCCCACATACTCCATCTTCCTTTAACAGCAGCATATCCAAAGCAAATCTATTCTGTAGGGTCATTTTGGATGCTTGTTGGACCTGTGAATTTAATTCTCCAAAAGCCTGCCCAGTCCAGTTACTTAAGTGCAATTGCCAAGTAATATTTTCTAATACGAATTGGTGTCTTTTCAAAGTAACATATGGGTTATTATTTGTCCAGTGGTATAGTAATTGGGTATCCTAACTCCATGTATTGCCCAAATGCCACCTCAAGACGGGATTCCAGATTTTATAAGTGAGTTTGGTCCTTTTATTGAAGAATGGGAAAAAATGGTAATTTTAGGACACTCCTTGGTACAGGCTGTCTCCGCCCATGAAGTAGCATCTTTAAATGGAGGATTTTGTCAAAATTGTGCAGCTAGATGTTCTGATCAGTGGGGAACCTCTCCATTGGATCTGTCTGGTGTTCCAGTCTCTGTTGAGGGTTGTCATAGAGGTGGCATTTGTCATATTAAAGTGACAAATTTACAGGTGACATAAAAAACCTGAGACCTTCTTCAGCAGCCTGGGGTAAAGAGATACATAACCTTTGATCTTGATGCCCCCAGAGTCTCATAAAGCCCTGTATCATTTTCCAGGCAAGGTTTGGGGTCCCATCTCCAAGGCAATGAGAAGGGTCTTCCGAAACAGCAATTTCAACAATGACATATGCATTGCAACCTAAAGCTATTCCTAAGCAAATAGCTAAAACAAAATTACTAAACAAAAGATAAAGCTAATCACAAATAATAACAACACAAAATATGTCTTCATATTAAAGGTCGATCTCTGATTTCCCTGTAAAAAGAAAGGAAAAAACCCAAACTCGGTCCCTTTATCAAACCGGTTTTAGAAAGCAAGAACAATCCATTGGCTGTTAATTCAGTGTTCCGTGGCCCTTTAAGGTCAATCCAGGCATGGCCTTTTAACAGGTCAAATCCCATGATATC